>MU896190.1:0-16574 GCA_036418205.1 Ostertagia ostertagi | reverse complement strand
GGGAAATCTGCACAACTAAAATGACAGAAAGCAAAAATGTATTCCGTGAAGGGTAGTGAACGGGAATTCACGATACCCTTCCAAGTAGCCATTGTCTATTTGAAAGAGTAGCGAAGTCTCCCGGAGACTGCGGCTGCTGTGTGTAGATGGAAGGCGTCGAGATCGTTCCTGGCATTCCGAAGTAACTCGATTTCATCGACGTTTCATGATGCCACGAGCAGGTGCTCGTTTTCACGACACCATTATGAATCGAGGAATCGTTTTATTTCGGAGAAAATTTTTCTATTGTATGCCATGTGGAACTAAACTTTGGGATGTCCTAATTTTCGATGTGGTTGCAGCAAAAACTTTCATTGAACTTGAACTCTGATTCAATGATTTCAACATGCTGAATTTGGGCTTGTTGGAAATGCGTTTTTGTGGCACTGGCTCATATTGGAAGACCTCCCCTTGCTAGTGTGTGTATACACGACGTGCGACGCGATTTGTGGCACAAGTACTGCTTCTGGTTAAGTTTTAGTTTGAACGATGTTCATATGTTATTTTCTGTTTTTCTTGTGCGATATATAAAGTTAGCAGATTAAAATTTTGGTATTGTGAAAAGTGCACTAGGCGATTTCATGATTTTCCAATCAGCCGATTCACATCTCAAAAGAACTACCCAGGGTAAAGTTGGGGAGGGGTAACAGCGCTTGAAGGCAGCTGATTTCTCCTTGACCGAAATCATTGGGAGGCTCTATCCAGGTCGACGCACTTACGTGGGAGTACGCCGTTCGTACCACGTCCATGTGTTAAGTGGGGAAGTGGCTGTGAATTGCGGTTATTTGCTTTTGGTTCATTCATCTCAGTGGACAGGAGCTATCCGGCCTCAGGAATGGAGAGGATTGATGAGTCAGCATACCTCTTCCCGCCGTGTTGCTTTTGTTGCATCTTTCTAACTTTGGTTATTTCGAAGCTACCGGTTATATAAACCCTGCAGTTGGCAGGAAAGTACAGATGATTTGAGTTGAGTGCGATCACATGTTTTGTGTACTTGAAGGTAACCAGTAAAAGTATTCACGCCCAGTTTGCTGTTTTTCGGACCGCACAGGAAGTAGTTTTGCAAACAAATAGAAAGTTTGCTCCCACTAATCGGCAGGCGCACAAAGGAAAATCATGCCAGTTATGAGTTCATCATAAAATGCACCATACTGCCTCTGGAAATGGCATCGGTGCTGGAAAACCCTTGGGGTTTTCTCGATCAAGCACCGTAATCCATGCATGAATGGTCGCAGAAAAGATTGCATCATCATAACTGATGAGATGTGTCTTACTATTCCATTAAGTTCTGATTATAGGGAGGTACACCGCACGTGCACCGCATTATAGCAGTGTGTGATCAGTCAGCACCACATTTTTCTTTATTTCAACATTGAGCTGCGCTCGGGTGCTGGGGCAATTCTAAGCTGACTAAACCAGTGAGTAAATTTCTTCTTCTGGTTTCAATAAACGATGGATCGGATGCTTTAGACGCAACAGTGACGGATCGGGACCAGCGCCAAAGGGCCTATAGGAGTCAGGATTCCGGCTGCTCAAGATTTTGAAGAAACCCAAATACGACATACCCAAGTCATCCGGTAACGGAGCAACTAATGCTCTTTCTACACCTCAGGTCGAGATACTACTTTAAACTTTAGTCCAACGTTACTTCGGCATATGGATTAAATTGCTGTTTGCTTCGCTAGGGCCTACCAGGGATGGCATGGTGGATAACGAAACTCAATAAGATCAACTGAACAAAGGCCAGAAAATTCGCGTCCGATAAAGAGTCTGGATGTACATTTGATTACGGTTACAAGCGATATGTATATATTATTGAAGCGTGGAGTATCCAATGTAGAAAGTAAGAACGGAAGCTCCATCTTATTTAAACTCGGGGGCAACACATATCGTAAGTGTGCAGATGATGTTTCACCTACACAACCGCACGAGATCAATTGCGCAACAACAGGAAGGCCTCAGACGATATTTGCATCCAAGAAAACATTGATTTGTTGCCGATACGAGTGCTTGAGAACATGATTTCCAGCACTATCTTCAAATTGTGTACCATTCCGAGAACACGGATGGATGAAGAGGCTTTTTTGCAAGGAATGGCTTAAGCTTCAAGATCATTTCTTATAAGAAATACATAGTCTCAGGAGGCTTCGTCGACTTTATACGCAAGCAAGAGACAAGCCGTTGGCGAAGAAGGTCTCGTCGCAGAGAATTCTACAGCTCTGAAAATGTGCAACTGTGGAGACAGGTCACGATGTTCATGTCTTGCAAAAGAAGAAAAGGAAATGTTCAGATGTGGATGTATTACAGAAATGTTTGTCCACTTCTTCTTGATCATTACAGAAATGTTTGTCCACTTCTCCTTCAAGGCAGCGTAAATGGAACCAATGAAGAATGTGCCGCATAGAATAGAAATGTGTAGATCAACTTGATGTCTACGGACATTCGCTGCGCTTCCAGGTTGACAACGGGCGGACTAACCCGAATATCTCGTCGAAAAGCTTGTATTCGCACTCCTGGAATCCTGTTCAATATCAGTCAAAACGGCTCATAGATCGTATAGCGAAGATCGATGAAAGATTTTTCACAAACTCCGTGAAAGCCTGACACGGGTAACAGTTCCAAATGAATGGTTATTGCTACTTCACAGAAAGCTTAGCGTTGCTTCGCCTAGAATGGTGTTCCCAATTCACTGCTTACAAGGAGTTACAAGAGAGATGCCACTCCTGAATTGTGAGCGAAGCGAAAACTATTAGAACTTCCATCAGTTACAGACCTGAAGAAGCATTACACCGCAATTCCCACATGCAAGCTTGATCGATGCGCGAAAAGTAAAGCGAATCTGTTTCTGAACAATATGCAGTGCCAGTTTTTTTAGAAGAAGCGACTAATCCTTCGTGCCTCTGTTCCTGAATTAGATGCCGAGGTTGATCGGTTAATTTTCAATTGAGTGTTATCATCACTCGACCATTCGCAATGGGCCACCCTCTTTTTGCAGTCAAGGAGAAGAACGGACACATTCGTTTATGTTGCGACTTCTCGACAGGTTTGAAGAATGTGTTATACTTGCATCAGTACCCATTGCCTACTGCGAGAGATATGTTCACAATACTACAAGGGAGATAAATTTCTCCCAGATCGACTTGGCAAATTTATTAGCTGGTATAAGTCGAGGAAGAATGGAAAGGGGCTGACCTCAATCACTCGATCAACTCGCACAAGGGACGTTGCCCTTCGGAATCAAATCAACGCCCGGCATTTCAACAAATCATGGTTTCGAAGATTGAAAACCACATCGTGTTGCTGCATTTTTGGATGACATCACTGGCACAGGCTGCGCATATGAAGAGCAGAAGTCTTAGCGTGTTAATATTGTGTTGAAAAGATTGCTGTTCGAGTATGCTCATTTTTTTGTGCTTCTCAATAAACGACTACTTCGCCTCTCTGTGATCCCACAACAGATAAAGCCATTCGTCAGTAATGTACTGACTGTGTGTGGCGCCCTGCTACTCACGGTCAGTCGGGTAAAAATGAGGTTAGCTCACCTTTTGACTTAAGTGTTTTCAGTGTATTCCTGAAGCTCAGAAACGATAGAGCGGAGGAGGCGTTTGGTAGGGTAATGTGCAATTCGCAAGGCTTTTAGCCGTTTTCAGGCCTTTGAAAATGACGAGTCCGTTGAAACCTTGGCCAGAATAACAATACAATATTTTCCACCTGACAACTTCGAGGTAGAAGTAAAAATCATAACGACAACAAGATTATTTCCAAGGCCACCCCGCTTCACTTCCTGTTATCTTACAGTTTGATTTTTTTCTTCTGTAAAGGCATCTAGTTCGTATAACTTCGTATAATGTATGCTATACGAAGTTTACATACGTAAATGTGAGGTTCACGTCTGGCGTACTGTTTCGCGCCGATGTTCAGCTAGGCAAAGATCACACCAACAAACGCGTTCATGTCCAAAAAGCTCAAAATCAAAGGCGACATGACCAAAGCATTAAAACTGGAGGGTGTTCTGAAGAAAATGAACAAGAGCAAGTTGTAAATCTCACTTTGATGTCTGCCTCACAAACATGGTTCTACTTGGTATTTATTGCTCTCTTTCCAAGTTTTCATTCACTAACAACCTTTTATTCATAGCTCTCGTTCGTTTTATCTCGATTCATAATTTCGGAACGAAATCTTCGCGTGCTACGTGATTCACGGAATTCTTCCAATTTAACCCGCTTCAGCCCTTACCATTGTATTGACACAGTAGTCGTAAGGCAGTATTATGCGCAGTTTGTCACTTTGTATGCTGTATAGAATTCCACTACCTCAATTTCAGTACATGGATGATAAATTATTCGTGGCAAATATGCGTCAACTGTTATGTCGGTAGCCGTACAGAAGATGCAGCTTTATTCGGAGTTCATAAACTAAACCATACTGAAGTCAGAGGCTTATATAGGGGAGATGTTTTCGAGAGAACTCGAAAACAAGTGATACAAAAGAGATCATTTATTGTTCATCCATAACATCTTATCCCCTACATTATACGAAGTTCTAGGACTTCCTCAAAACAGTAGCATAAGAAGTCGTAGCGCAAAGGAAGATTATCATGGGAAATGTGTTCGCGAATTTTCCACTTCAGAATGCTGGGTTATTTAACACATTCACGCCGATGGCCGCCCATATGGGCTGCCAACAACATGTGCTCCTGGGACGATGGCAGCCCATATGGGCTGCCAACTGATAATCGCTTGCCAGGCGCTAGGAATGGACAGATAGGTGGGCAAATCTCGTAATCGAGTGTAAAATGCTTTTAAATTCCTTCACGGGGAAAGTGAATAAATGCTCTCTTTTCGTTGTCACTGGTTGCATTTTCGATCGAAACCGTACTATTATATGTTGGACATTGCAGAAATTATTTTGTGACATTCATGTTTTTGTTCATTTACAAAACAAAATCTGCGGTTATGTGGTGAGGCGGCGGCGCCCACAAAATCGCGTCCGTCCCACGCGACCGAAAAGTGGAAAAGGGGCGCCGTCGTGAATGTGTTAAGGCGGAATTTCATCTTAATTCCATTTTTTGTTGTTTCAGAAATTAGTTCTGGTACGCTTTTAATGTTACGGTCTTGTGCGGCCCGCTGTCGAGCGCATAACACTGTTCCTTGGCAGTGTGGAAAAGGCGGTTAAAATTTTGGATTTAGGTCTACCCACTTCGACGAAGGTCTCGCCCACCAGTTGCATTTCACGAACCCTCCATCGCTAGCCTCAATCGTTTTTTTTGCTTTTTTTTTGCTCCGGGCAATCTCAGAAACAGATACAATGTTCAGTGACAAACCCAATCAGTTTCGGTGCATGTCGTACCCATTGTGGGCAACCATCTGAGTGTGCGTATGACACCTCAGATATTGATCGCCTCCACCTATTTTCTGTTCTCCAAACATTCTACAGTCCGTAACACCGGGTAAAAATCTTGCCGAGGGCATGGTCGCAAAGTACTCCCCCTCCTCAAAATCGGGGTCTTGACACGACCACCTGTCTTTGACTTACACCGTAATTATTTACATTGTATTATTACACATACTTTGAATAAATGGAATTACTTGCGGTGATGTTGAAATAAGGTTGTTGTTAGAAATTCCAGTGCTGGGACGCAACTAGTCCCATTATACATACAGGGTGGCGAAAAATTACATGCGCGTGACATTCCACTTAATTTAAGGAGGATTTAAGGGTAGGAGAGAGTTGAGTGTGCTTTTTCTTTTCAAACTCTTTGTTAATAGCTAGTTATTGGTTTGCAAAAAAGAAATTTGTTTTCCAAGTTCTGACAAAGACCTATTCAAGTTGGAATGCGATTGCGCGGAAAGCAGACAGCTCGACTGAGAGCCACACGATTTTTCTACGAACCGTTCAAAAAACTGGAAGCATCAGAACGAGGAAGAATATCTGTAACCTAAACCCATAAGAGAAGTGAGAACGGATTAGCAACATCCGATGTGTGACGAGAATTATTAAAAGAGGAGTGATCAGAAAGATAACTCGAGCTTGAATAAGAGGGCCAAACAGACCAAGCCTTCCAAGAATTTGTTCAGATGACAGCAAAAATGAAGTGCGGAATGGACTATATCGTATATCAAACGGGCAGTTTCCCACCTCCAAGCAAAGCAAGATCGGAAGAAAAAATAAGAAGTTGCGGGATTTTTGAGGTGCGGCGGTCCTAGGACGCCTTGTGGCTTCACAAATAAAAATTTACCGTTTAAGTGCCTTAACACTCTCACGATCACCTTTAATCTTTAAAACCAACATCCCCAAAATGGAAAGTTCCCAGAAAATCCTTTCCTGAAAATTTGATGAACTGAGGCAAGATCAGTGCTTTGGGTGGGCCTGTACGGATTGATTTTTATTGATAAAAGCGCGGAAATCATGAGAAGATCTATCAAGAAAGGATCCCTTAGAAAACTGTTGCCAGGGCGTCGCCGGCCCGCCGGCCGGGGCGGCGGGCGCCGGCGGCGCGCCCTAAAGCAGAATCGCAATTAATTCTGCTTTTTACAGGAAAGCACTCGGGCCCATGGTCCAATGCACCCGACCCACCTCTTATAACTTTCGGCTGTTTTGTGGCGCTGGATCCATGGTCTGCTTAAAGTCCGAATTCAGATCCATTAGACTTCTCTGTTTGGGGTTTTATTGAAGAACTACTAAGGAATCGAAATGCAAAAAGTTTGGTGATTCTGAAAAGAACTGCCTAAAATTGGAATGAAATATGCGTTGAACACCTCCGCCGCACCATCGACTGGGTGAAGAAACAAATTGAGGCCTGTATCATAATTGCTGGCAGCTACCCCCAAATCTTTTTTGCAGTTATGAAATGGTCAGGGTTGATGTTATAAAATAAACCAGCTTTGCTCCGCCCGGTATCGCGCGCATCACATGACCTAAGGTTCCGCGGGCTCTCCAGGTTTTATCACACATAGCCCTGTAAACACTGAGCATTTCTCCTGAATTCTGATAATTTAGCGGTGAATAGGGTTATGCTGTTAGCCTCAAAATTAGAATGAAACATGCTACTATAATGGACTTCTACTTATAATTTCATATACAACAGTGTTCAGACAAAGCCTAAAGGTTATACCGATCATTGAAATGAATTCTAAGGTCATAACCCTTGCTAATTAATCACCAAACGAAATCACATTCCGCCCCCCAAAACATCACGCTCAGCCCTAAGGCACCCCGCATACATTATACGAAGAATATACCCATGTCCACGTCCCACCCCCCCCCCCCCCCATAATACGCGAGTAAGAACACTCTAGTTTTAACGTGGACTGCGCAACCGCATTGACGTCTTTTGCCTTCAAAGTTTCCTTATCAGCTTCTATCAATTGCTATTGTCTTTGTCACCCATCACAATGTCCAGGTACCACCCCACATAACAAAAGTGAAAGAGAAAAGAAACAAAGAAAAGTAGCTGGCGAATGCACATGCGCGTGAAGCATCAAACGCATAGATCTCGCTCAAATTCGTCGCACGGTTTCCGACACGCGGCATGCCGCACGTATGTACGACGTCGCGCGGTGATCCTCCATAGACCCGACTCAACTCACACAGCCATAGCCACCCTCCTGAAATGAATTCGACCTTACTGGATGGTTGTTTATCTACTGGTGGGAAAATGTTATCACAATCACGATATCTCTCGCCTCTAGTCGACCATTTTGCGGACGGACAGACAGACGTGCATACACACAAACAAACCGACACACCAAACTTCTGGTTTATATAATGAAGTGATAACTTTCAAATTTTTGTGGGCAATAAATAAAGTTTGAACGTGTTTTATGGCGCGCGTAATTTTTCGCCATCCTGTACTTTAAGATGCATACTAAAATTTCTTTCAATCAAAAATTAAGAACGCTGGAAATCATACTATTTGAAACAAAGCAGAACAACAATACATTTAGCGATAAGTACCAACCAGTAAAAGGGCAGTACTCACTACAATAACAGCTCAAAAACTGTTCACGGTTCGCATATGTAAGGCCAAGTCACAAAACGTAAGTTAACGAGTAAAAGAATGACAGAAATATAGAAGATGGTATGTATAGAAGAGACCAAAGAAGGGGAACAATAAATATGTCATTTGAAGGACGTTCAACGATTCTCCGGTAGTTGTGCGGTTTATTCTGGGTTGGATTAGCTCGAGCCCCACCCTGAACCATGAAAATCCACACCTTCTTTAAAAAACTACCATCCCTCCATTTCGTAACCTTTTGAAAAGCATGCGGTATGGTTAGATAGTGTTAGGTTCCTTGTTACCAAGCAGAGTTGAAATTGCTTTAAAGCCTTTAACTCGTAGAGATAGAGTCTCTCGAGCTGCGTCGGGGAAGCTGAATTGTTTAAGCGTTCATTAGGCAATTCTACTAATTTCGTTAGGACTTGGAAATATGAAGGCAGTTTCAGAAAGCGGAAGACTTTTTTTTCGAAGTCGGTTCAGGTTCTTTCCTTTGGAAGCTATTGCGTGGGGAATCTATTCAGGACGGTTTTCGCCCACTTAAAAAAATACTTCATGAAAAAAAAGTGAAACAAAAAATACTTGCCATGCACGACCTCCACTCATAAGTGCAGAACCAGTTGAAAGGTGTTACATGATAACCTGTCGACGCAAACTGTATTGTAATAATAAACACGTTTCATAATTCCTACATATACCTAAGGATCACCTTCATTTACCCAGAGCATCCTCTTGCGACGGCATCTCTCAGCAGTAGCGCACTTGCCCGGAAAGCGAGAGGTGCGGGTTCTAGTCCCGCCTGGGGCGAAAGTTTTGTTCACAACCCAGCATTCTTGTGAAACATCTATCAGCAGTGAAATTCTCGAAGAGGTATTAGGTTGTCGGAAAAATCTGCGCATTTTCTTCTTCATCTTGGAAAATCTTTTGGGATCGCTTTGAAACATTCACTGTGAAGCGTATATGAGCGGTGGTCAATGCTCTATTCAGGGTTATCTGCTGTAGCATTCGACCGCTCCTGCTTTTATTTATAAGCCCACAAAGCTCGTCGATTGAAGTGACGCAGCAAGTGGCTTACGTGCTACGGTAAACCTCCAGACTGTCTTTCGCAACATAGCAATTACTGGAGTTGCGAAATACTTTTTTTGGTGTTCTCAGAGCAAACTAGCCGGTCCTCAGTATCGCATCGAAAAGTTGCTATGGCGGAAGGGTATTTTGTATCTGACTAACCACCACTTTCGAAAGGAAACTTTTGCATGATTATTTTCATTTAGCGCCTGTCTCTCAACTGACCCGACAACTTTGGTGGTGAAAGGAAGTGCACATGTACCACACGCGAAAAGCACGGCTGGTCTGACACGTAGAACAAAGGATTGTAACAAAGATTCCAGAACTGCAACCTGGGAGGCAACTTTGAAAGCTCATGAGGCTGCAAATGTTTCGCTCACGGAGAGCTGCTGCCAACGAAGTCCACTGCTATTGGTGAACAATAATGTTGGCAAGTGGATCAGTTTGCCAGCATGGTGCTCAGAAATCTGGCAAAGCTTGCTTTACCTTGATAGCGCTCACCCGTGAGTTAGGAGGAAAGCCCAGTAAAAGTCTCCAAACTCGTTATGGGACAAGCTGACCCAGCTGGTGTATTCAGCAAGCTTGGTACAGGCGAATTACAGCAAGCCTCTGTTGCTGTCGAAGCAATTGAATGAGGGTAGTGCGATGATCTGGACCTACTCTGAGAAAACCTCTTCGAGCATTTCGCCTCGAAAGCTCAGGATTCCTGAACGACCGGCAACCTGAATGCTGCCTGCTGAAGAGCAATGTTTAGACGTTGTGGGTGCAACGTATTTGTCAATTGTTGGTAGTACTAAACAAGAAAAACAATTTTGAAAATGATGACAAAGGCGCATAGAGTTTTCCGACAACCTGAATGAAAGGCGAGGTAGAGCATGTAAACATGCGGCCCCGCAACCAGGGTGAAAATCGTGTCGAGGAAATGACCGCGTCTTTACGACCCCCTCCCCCTCTACCGGTGGCTCTGATACGACCCCTTCTTGTCCTCCGCACAACCGGTTTCATAACAAAACGTTAGTATTAGACGTTCGAGAGGCAGGCAGCGCAGAGCACTCAGCCGGATTCCAGCCTCTTTCCAGGTTCAAGCTCCGACAGAGGCAGAGTTTTGCTCATTATTCGACATTTCTATGATGACTTTTAAATTGTCTATTGCAGTAAAAAGAGTCCTAAAGGGAATCGAACGGTCAAAATCAAATATCTTCTGGCTCACAACCCGAAGACGGACTGACCTGTGGTAGACGAGAAAGCAGAAGGAAAAACAGGAATTAGACCTCTGTTAGAAAAGAACGGGAGCAAAAAGGGAAGGAAATCAGGCAGTTGAGCAGTCTCGCGCTCCATCATATCGCTACTACTGTCCGCGCTAACGTCGCGCGCCTTTCGATTGGAGCGCGTTAGTTGGAAAAATCGCCAAATCTACCCTCTTTTTGATGGACTATAACTTTCCGCAATGACAAGTATTTCAAAAAAGAAAGGCAGATTCTGTCCGCACACGACTTCTAGTTTCCAAATTGTACTGAGCTTTTTTCAAGCACTTCTTACCTCGAAAGTTGAAGACGTCGAGAAAATGTCGAGGAATTTGAAATTTACATGCGAGTTTTCGCTCTTCGGAAGACTGTAACTCTCTTCATTTGGTAATCTTTCAAGAATCGGAGACCAGCATTGTAAACTAGAAGATTGGCGCTTCCAGAGTGGTACTGCGGTTGTTCAGCATATTTCCTGGTTGGAGTAGATCTACGTCGAGGAAATTTCCGAAAAACTTCAGAAAACTTTACTTCTCCTTCACCGTAACAAAGAACTTCTTCGAGAACTCTCAAAATGCTTCTGGCACATCACCTCGATGGAGTGAATAAGGAAATGATACTAGCGCAAATCGTTTTGGTATGCGCCGTGCAGAGACCCCACTCAGAATCATTTGAAAGGTGTTTCGTCTACAAAACAAGTTGCTTGTGCAAACCAAGTTTTGTCAAGCATCAGTTGCTTAATCTAACTAGAACCTATGACATTAGTGATGACATGAGTGGCAGTAGCACGGTGTGTACGTTGGATAACCTTGCGCTCACGGACCCCCCCCCACCCATCGGTTCAAATACAATCCCTGTCGAGGATTTCCTCGGCCGTAAGTTTCACCCTGTCCGCAACTGAACCTGCTAAGGAAGATATTTCGTGACGGTTTCTCTTCATATCCTGTTTTCTGCTGCGTTACACCCTCCCCTATCTGCACAAATGATGCCGCTGACGTGCCCATTACTGACTCCTACGATTACAACCCCCAATAACCCACCGCGACAACGCGTTCCCTATCAGGTAGTCCAACCGTTTCCCATCCATGTGTCATGACTTCCCAGTCATGATAAAGACTGGTCCCCTAAATACCCTAAGGCTAAGCCCTGTTACAACAAACAAGTGCCGAAACATGGCATATACATTTTGAATTTACCGCGTACAAACTACAACCAATTCCAAATTGCCATGCCCACCGGACCGCCTACTAGCACAGGTATATATACCGCCCCCTTCTGGGAGGTATAAAGAGCGCGCTCCGGGCGGCAGAGGCAGTCTTCCACTTCGGTGTCACCTTTAGTTTAGCCTCTTTCAACTCTTCTCTCTTCCTTCTGGGGCTCCGCCCCTCTCGTCAAGCGATTACGGTCGCACACCATCTACCCTAACCTTTACAACTACGACACGACGATTCTATGCCAGTCGGACTCGCCACTCGTTAAGACGACAAGATGACTTACACTCGGACACATAGCCTAAGGACAACAATACGAGATGTAGTAATGTACAACGATAACAACTTCTATCCTCTCCTGTCTCTTCTCCATTGTGTGTTTGATCATAGTTGCTTTGTAATTAATAAATGATTTATTAAACACCTTGTAAACTACCACTGAATCAAAACATGGTGCATCGGCCGGGAATCGAACCCGGGCCGCCCGCGTGGCAGGCGAGCATTCTACCACTGAACCACCGATGCACCTCCAAAAGGTAAGAGGAAAGGGATCTCACAGTCAGGTAAACCTAATAAAAGACAAAACATATGATGATAAGAAAGGTAAAGACCCACAATAAAGCCTACATCACTGACGAAACACATGAATGACCCACGATTTCCCCAAGTCGGTTTAACATCAAATCAGAGTACCGAAATAGACTAGCACCTACTATACACTAACCTGTCATAGACATTTCTTCATACCACTTATTTGAGTTATAATAACTCTCTATTTATCGACTCTTTCGGCGCATAAACAGACACGCTCTTCGAAACCAAACGATAAAGATGCTAATGTGCGCCGCAAATGAATAACACAAAGGCGAGTACACATGCACCCAAGCACTACAACTAGCAAACAACACATACCTACACACACTTCTCCAAGAATTTAAAACACATATTCCATAAGTCAACGTAACGTAAAAGTCTCTATAAGACTACAATCGTCTCCGATCTCAAAACATAGCCGTTTAAGGGAAAAGGTTCAGCATTACACTGACTCGATGTTGTGACAAAAGGACAGTTACAAAGCCACTGCTCAAATGCCATGACCAAAGCCGCAAAGGGAGTGCACAATTCGGTGTTAACTTATCTGATCTAACACTGGGTAACCATATAAAAGCCCTGGACGATCACACCTACCATGGTAAGATGCCTAATAGGTATTTTCCGCGTCCCGTTATCATCATTCCGGTCGAGGAATTTGACCGACTCATTCAGGCCGTCGCCAATCTCTACCAATGGCAGCAAGCACTTCATGTAAGTTACGATACACATAAAATAAAACAAACAATATATATCTAACATAAACTAAAATAATTTAACAACGATTCCAGCTTAGACAAAGCGCAACCGAGGCACACCTCATGGAGATAGACCAACTACTCGTCATCGTGCTTGGTGCAATCAACATCTTATACGAAGCATCGCAACAACATTTAATAACGACGGCCGCGTAAGATCAACTGTTATGCGATTCGCCGTCTCAATAACGGCCGTTAAAATAAATTTAAAAAAAAAGTGTGTTTCACAGAAGCAAAATTAACACGTTGACGACAACGCGAGTTTGGCACTTTTGGCCACGTGGGACCACGGCGTTTTTGCGAGCGCCGCCGCCTCAGGTCGTTCAAGCAAATTTTGAGTGATAAAAACATAAATAATGATCAATACAAGGCCAGATCAATATATTGTAATGAGCACAACCTACTCGGAGGTACAGTAGCGGAATTTCTATTGAAAAGACATGGAATAACAATGAAAAAGTGATATTCTTTAGAACAAGCTGCAATAAACTTCAAGGCAATTTTAAGTTGATTATTTTAATCAAAACACATATATTGTCATCTCTAAGGTACCGTATCTACTTCTACTACTATTTAAACCTTCACATTCATAGGAAGAAAAAGTAAACGAAAAATTTATTAAGCTGAAGATTTCGTATGGTTCAGAAATCCTCCTCTAAATTGAAGCATACGTGACCATTCTATGAACCACTATGTTTTAGCTAGGTCAAGGTCTCCTCCAGTGACAGTTCCCAGTAAAGATCTAACGCTCTTTACATTGCTGTATCAGACAGACACAACTAAGGAGAACTGAGTAACAAGTACTCATACGATTAATGACTATCTTCTAGTAAATATGTAGGACCTCCTTTCCAACATATAAAATATATCCCAGTCCTAACGTCCTTTCTAAACCCTGAAAACGAAATCAACGAAACCGTCCACTAACTGCGCCACTAATCCTAATTATAATTACCACCCAATAAACCAATCCAATGCCCGCAGTATATTCGCTCCTGAAATTAGACCTACATCTTTACATGAATGAACGACATTGAATTAACAATAAATGGCATAAAACGAGAACTGATAATCATAATTGACGCTGGGCACTGAGAACGGTAATGTAGAAACAGCCTACAGGAGCTCAATGGCGAACACAAAGGTCCTCTATGAGTGTCATAAAAGTACTACCGACGAAGCGTCCACGAACCTGCTACGGGGTCCACAACGAGCGAATCAATAGCGAGACAAAGACATTAGCCAAGTGAGTCAAGCTGCGAAATTTGCGCACACACATCGTTGATTTTCACCCTTCAATCTACCAACAAGGCGAAAATACGAAGTCTTTAGAAATATCAACATAATCAAGACATATATAGAGAATTAAATTTAGAAGTGAACCTACAATATACCATAAGGACCTACAATCGAAAGGCTGAAAGACCATGACGTCATCAGCTAAATATATATTACTCAGCCACTGTTTCGAACTTTTTTTTTGACCGCACTCGCGCGGCGTGAACGCGCCGCCGACTTCGCCCAAAAAAGGCCGAACGTTGAAATTGACAACACGAAGACACGACCACCCGAAAAAACAGCACTAAGCTCCGAAATTACCGTAATGAGTAGAACAGAGATGACTCAGCGCGAGATTAAAAACAACGATGCAAACGGCAAATTCCTGCGTTTCCATACCTTTCGTCGTCGTGCGGAGTGTCATGACTTCCCAGTCATGATAAAGACTGGTCCCCTAAATACCCTAAGGCTAAGCCCTGTTACAACAAACAAGTGCCGAAACATGGCATATACATTTTGAATTTACCGCGTACAAACTACAACCAATTCCAAATTGCCATGCCCACCGGACCGCCTACTAGCACAGGTATATATACCGCCCCCTTCTGGGAGGTATAAAGAGCGCGCTCCGGGCGGGCGCTCCGGGCGGCAGAGGCAGTCTTCCACTTCGGTGTCACCTTTAGTTTAGCCTCTTTCAACTCTTCTCTCTTCCTTCTGGGGCTCCGCCCCTCTCGTCAAGCGATTACGGTCGCACACCATCTACCCTAACCTTTACAACTACGACACGACGATTCTATGCCAGTCGGACTCGCCACTCGTTAAGACGACAAGATGACTTACACTCGGACACATAGCCTAAGGACAACAATACGAGATGTAGTAATGTACAACGATAACAACTTCTATCCTCTCCTGTCTCTTCTCCATTGTGTGTTTGATCATAGTTGCTTTGTAATTAATAAATGATTTATTAAACACCTTGTAAACTACCACTGAATCAAAACACCCTTCCAACAGATGTCCGTGACTGGCTGACGTGAATCTTGAGCTGTACTAAACGTAATTGAAAAGTTATCTTGACAGATTAGCCGTTTTTTATCAGAGCGCTCCTGCAGTGACAACGTAACGGCAGTAAGCCATTTTGAAAAATTGTAAAGATTTGGAAATATGGAGTTCGAATCCCATAAGCCGTGTGCCGGCTTCGAGCAGTGACATCGTCATGTACTCACTGTTCCTATGATTCCTTCGACTTACTGTTCGGTTTTGAATCCGGTATTGCATGTAAATTCTCTCAAAAAACCCCGAGTGGCAATGGGGATGGGTTCGGGTGAGTATGGGCCATGATGTACGTAACTCGCATCAGCTGAGCGCAGCCCCACCCACTGTGGGAGGAACGTGCACCGAGATGGGGCAGCGCCTAAGACCAAATTTCTCTTTTTCTTTGGAATAGTCAGGCGACCAAGAAAAAAAGAGGAACGACGTGCACCGTGTTACCAGTTGTAACTTGAGGTACACCGTCAGGGTGGAATGTACTCTGAATGGCCGATGCTTTCTAAAAAAATTCGGAACTTGGTTATATGAGATCCTACGATGCAGAAAATTGTTATGGGAGATCAATACAAGTATACGGTGTACAAAACACATCTGAAGTGAACGGTTGCCCGTCCATAAATGCGGAGGTGTTCTAGAATGGGCAAAGCTTCTACAAATCCTCAGCTGAAAATGCCATGAGGCAAGAGGAAATCAGGGTAAAGCTGACAATAGAGTGGAAGCAGTTGCTGGTGGTGGGCGTGGCTCGCGTCGAAGTGGGCGGGGTTTGCCGTTAATCTCACAATTCGGCACAACCCGTAGACCGGAAGAACTGGAGAGACTAGCGATTCACGTTTTTGTTCATTTACAATACAAAATCCACGGATGTGAGGTGAGGCTCATGAAGTCGCGTTCGTCCTACGCGACGGAGCGGAAAAGGGCGCTGTTGTGAATATTTAAGCTGAAATACTGGAAAGCGAAAAAGAGTCGTCATGGATGCCATTTCGCGTGATCTTCAGAAGCCCGCTCCATGGACGCTTCTTTATGCTGATGACGTGATGCTCGCCATGCGAATGACAAACATCTGCTCGAGCAACAGGTGCAAACCTGGTCCGACCGTCTGGCTATGTTTGGGCTCAGGTTGAATGTGAAGAAGACAGAGTACTTGACCACCGATTTGAGTGAGTCAGGCACAATTAAGATCAGTGGCACTGAAGCTCACATGGTATGGATCAGTGGCAGAGCTCACACGTACACAACATCGTTCAAGTATCTTGGGTCGGCAATCGCGTCCGACGGCAGCCTGATCTCTGAAGTAAACTCCCGGGTGAGTGCAGCTTGGTCCAAGTGGCGCTCGATGACCGGC
>MU896184.1:0-15364 GCA_036418205.1 Ostertagia ostertagi | reverse complement strand
ATTCCCAACGTGTATGGAGCTAGTGGAAGTGTACGCAGTCAGCACAGAGTTACAGTTTGGAAGGGAGTCTCTCTAAAAAGCTCCATATGCTGCAAGGAATATTTCTTGTGGATTCATCAGGCCTTCTCACACCTCGCCACCACTCAATTATTTTAGCAACTCTCGTCAATGTGATCAAGGGTAATGAACAGGTTTTTTCTTCATCCTTTTTTACTTATTTTTTCTTTTCGATGAATCAGTTCACCGTAACACAACATATCACAGTTCAAATGATCAATAAGTGATTGTTGGAAGTGTCATCTCGCCTCCTCCCTCAAAGACCCCGATAAATGACTCATTATTCTCAATGGGCGTATTCCTTTATCCCCCTCCAGCCCACCTTTCTACACAGGTCGGGGCAAAATTACTGGTGCACCAATATTTTGTTGGCATTTCGAGACTAGCTTTCAGAAATCGATTCTAATCACGAATATTATTTGTAGAAAAGATGACAATTCAAAACGTATTAACAGTTCTCAAAATGATCGCCTCTAGCCTTTGGCATACGCATGGCATGTGGCACGCAGGTATTTTTCATCAATTTTGTCCCAGGATTCCAAAAGCGCCGTCATGAGAAGGTTCAAATTTCGGTAATTGATAGGGCAGACTTTTTCCCTTTAGGATAGCCCATACTTGGAAATATATCGGTCTTTCCGAAGAATTGGAGAACCATTCGTCATAATTGGATGAAGTTGAGGGTTTGCTCGGTGCACTGTTCCTGGACCATTCTCGGTCAGTGTCCTGAAGCAAACCCTTTGGTGAATTCACCCGTAATCCTCTCCAAAGTGAAGACACGCCCATGGTTTTGAACAAATACCGAGTTTGAACGCTGTTTGAACAAAATTTGAGAATTTGAAAAATCGTCGAGAACGGTTTCGCATAGCGCTCTGTTGGAGGTTGATTGGTGCACTTCGCAAAGTGGAAGGCCTAACCACTTTGTGTTCAGGGCGTATTAGTAGCAGCGTGTTCAAGCTACATATCATGAAAGAATCAGACAAGAAAGTCTACAACAAGTTTAAAAAACCATTATATGTAGGTGCACCAGTAATTTTACCATACCCTGTAGAACCTTCTCTTAGGTGGCACTGATTGGTCGAATACCAGGTGAGAGCAATATGCGTAATAGCAAAGGTGACAGGGCCTTCTTGGCTACCATGACCGCGTCCATACTCAGCAAAACGCGATTGCAGTCGTGGCTTCAAATGAGGTAGCGTCAAAGGCTTGGGGAGGATGTGTGTGTGGTTATGTTTCTCTTTCTCGCTGTCCAACTCAAGCCTCACAATGATCATGGGCAGAGGAAAACAGAGGCGTGCAATGCAAGGCGTACTCCTGCACTCCCTGCAACGGGTACTATTATACCAGAAGCAACGGAAGACGCCCTACGATTAGTATCCACGAAATCAGGCTGTTGCGATCGATCCCAGGCTCAGAAAGCTACAACAAGATGGCACTTCTCGCGCATCTTGAGATAGGAACAATAAGAAAATACGAGAAGATTATTTGTCAATGCGTAATATTGATCAATGCGGAAGTGGTGTAGTGGCAAGTGGCACGCTTACCACGCGAGCGGTCCGGGGATCAAATCCTGGGTCGTGAGTCGCCCGGGCCAACCAAGCCTTCCATCCCTCCGGGGTCGGTTAATTGGTACCAGACTTGTCTGGGAGGATAAAAAAAACACTGACTTGTACATCGGCTGGCCCCCGCAAGTCATTGTATAGGCCACATCGCATTCATAATCGCCACTGCGAATGTACAAATGGAAGTAGAATGCGTGAAAATGGGTACTACAAAATGCGCCCCCCCCCAAACTGGACCTAAATCAATTTTAACAATCTTTATCCCTGTTCAAATTTCGTTCAGTGCTGGCTTCGTATTGTCCTTCTGAAACTAATTACAATTTCGTTGTTTCGTTTAGCTCCGGCATTGGAGTTATGTCCAAAAAGCTGAATAATCATTAAACCTGAACAAATATAAAAATTAAAATCCTCGGCGACGAATTTTTAACACTCTCGCGGAAAATACAATCGTATTTCCAAATAGGTAGAGCCATGAAAGTAGAGGGATATTGCTCGCTTAAACCGGACGTAGAAGATCTTATAAGAAATATCGCGATTTGGTGTTCCGGAATTGTTCTCTCCGACCAGCGTCGCCTTCTGTCTATCTACTACCAAATCCAAGAGCAACTAAAACGAAGAAGTGTAATACAGTGCGTTTCAAAAGTATGTGCACACCCTCAAAATTCACGTTTGAAAGGGAACCATGAGGTTTCGTGCTATGAAATCCTTCTCAATCGATTTCTCGTAGTCGATAACCTATCAATGGAAGCAAAGCAGATAATATCGCCTCACTTTCGGAAAAATTTTTTGGATGAAATTTTTTTCTTTGTTTCAAAAGTATGTGCACACTTGAAGAAGATCAGATTTTGGCGCCGAATTTTCCACCGATTTCAATCCGACTTTGCTGTTTTCATTTCGTCATCATGTCAATTCGCGCCATACTTCTTCCTGAAGATGAGCAAGCTCAGATCAAGGTTCTGCATGATAATGAACGTTCCAATCTAGAAATCGCACGATAACTTGGTCGTTCTCCTTAATGCATTCGAAGATTTATCTGGCACCCTGATAATTATACTCAGCACACACTCCGCTCCATCCACGATCCTTGACTGCTCAGAACAACAAAAGAGTAGCCCACATCCTGTCGGATTCTTCATTGACAGTCCGAGCTCAGATTTTTATTCCAGCCTCGAAAATGACCACTAAGCCCCTCATCCGCTCAAATGAATACACCACTCGACAGACGCTGAGAAAGGCTACTCACTTCAAGGCCCAGCACAAGTTAGCCACATTGGAGTCTGCTCGTACAGACATGGCAACATAGGATAGGACACCGGGCGAAGACACGGTTTTTCGAGAATTTCCTATTTTCAAAACAAGCAACTTTTTATGGACTTTCTCTCCTCAGGTAATCTTAACTCATGGAAAGAGTTCGATCTTGACGGGCCGGGTGGATTTTGCTACTACTGGAGAGGCTTGGCCGTGAGTCGCTCGTGCTCTCGAGAAGGAATTTCGGAAGAGGCCCGTTGATGGGTCTGCGGCGGTTTCGCAATCAGCGGAAATTCAGAAGTTGCCGTTCCATTATTGCGTATGAACTGTAAAGAATACCAAGCAGTGCTCCAATGTCACCTGTTGCCCTTCCTTAGCGAAGCGGAGCGAAAATTGCATTTTTAGCAACAGGACCACGTGTCTTTCGATGCTTCGCAATCTACCAAAGAATGGCCTTAACCAAATGGTGCTGAAGCGATAGATTGGCTTGTGTGTCCTCCTTACTGCAACCCTATAGGGAGCCCTTGATCAAGGCGTTAACTTTAGCAACCGGCAGTATAATACCGCGGATGAACTGAAGGCGGCGGTAGAGGCTATTTGGGGCCGACAGCGACGAAACAGCTATGCCAAACGTGGTTCAGATTATGCCGGACAGGATGTTTGAGCTAATTAGAAACTCTGGAGGCCCCACTGATTTCTAATCTCAGCTATGTTTTTGTCTTTTGTTAAGTGTGCACATACTTTTGAAACAAAGAAAAAAATTTCATCCAAAATTTTTTTTTTCGAAAGTGAAGCGATATTATCTGCTTTGCTTCCATTGATAGGTTATCGACTACGAGAAATCGATTGAGAAGGATTTCATAGCACGAAACCTCATGGTTCCCTTTCAAACGTGAATTTTGAGGGTGTGCACATACTTTTGAAACGCACTGTATTGTCAGAAGAAATTCAGCTATCCGGAACAGCAAAGACCCTTGATGAACAAAACCTTCATGAACATACAATTGAAATGATGAGATCTAGAAACAAACCAAAAAAAGATTGTTTACACTTTTTCAGAGTTCATTTATTGTGTAAACAAGTATCAACCCACCTTGTGTTTATGCTGAAAGAGACATATCATTGGATGTCACATTGGTGATTTGTTCCAGCGACATATGCCTAACGCTCGGACTCATCAGTGCTTCGAAAAGGATCGACGGAGAAAGCTGGCATCACTGGAAACAATACAATTACTACTTATTTATTCTATTTCTTTATGCGTTCCGTTGACGGCCGCCAGCTACAACAGCGAGAGCGGGGACGACTGTTGACTGGGAAGGAAAAGAAAAAAAATTATAACATCAAATGAAAACATTATATAACGAACAGCTATTAAAACAGTGGTAACTTAACAAATCTGTGAAAAAAGAAGATGAATAAAACAGCAAAGAAGGACTGTACTATTTCTTCACGTATCCTTATTTCTAGCATAAAAATAAAAGATTAGCTGGCACGTGAATGAACGCTAAAAAAAGCTATCTTCTGCATTGAAGGCCCCCTGAAAAAATCACGAACCATATCCTACCTTACTATAAAGCGCTTCGTCTGTCGTTCTGTCGTCTGTCTGTCTGTCTGTCTGTCTGTCTGTCTGTCGTTCTGTATGTCTGTCACGAAATTCCCTAGCTCCTCGGGATCCACCTGGAGGGACCGGGTCAAGTGTGGGATGGGTGGGCAGGGTCTCACGTAATACAAAACACACATCAGCTAAGCGGAGCCCCGCCCACAGAGGGCGTGGCGTGCGTCGAAATGAATTGTACCGAAGACCAAGATTTCGATTTCAGTGACAAAACGACCTCGAAACTGGGCCAAAAAGTGGGTAAAGGTGTGCATTGGTAAGTCACATCGAATTAGGGAGACCCACCCCCGGTGGGCGGGGCGTTCTCTAAAAAAGCAGTGCTTTATGAAAAATTTCATAACTCGGTTGGGAGAAAGCCTACAGAGCAGAAAACAATTTGGTGTAAGGGAGCAATGTCTAAGGTGTTTCCTGCATACATGACGTGGGCGGAGGCCCGCCCAGAATGGGCGGGGCGCGCTCTGAAGTGTACAGCATTTTCTACAAGCCCTCATAATTCGGGTCGGGGAAGTCTTAAAGAGCCGGAAAAAGGTGGATAGAGGTGTATGGAGGAGTGGAGGCCAGCTGTCAATGGTGGGCGGGGCTTGACCAAAGTGGGCGGAGTTTGCGACGAAAATTCATAACTCGGCTCCAAGAAGTCCGGAGGCTGGGAAAAAGGTGGTAGAGGTGGGTGGAGGAGTGGAGCTTAAATACCTATTGGGCGGAGCATGTTCAAAGTGGGCGGAGTTATCACGAAAATTCATAACTCGATTCCAAGAAGCCCGGGAGACCGGGAAAAAGGTGCATGGGGGTGGTTGAAGTAGTAGAGCTAGAATATTATTGGTGGGCGGAGCAAGTCCTAGGTGGGCGGAGTTACCCAGGAAAATTCATAACTTGGTTCCAAGAAGTCCTGGAGAACGGGAAAAAAGTGGATATAGGTCAGCAAAGAAAGAGAAGTTAACTGCTACGGTTGGGTGGAGCGTGCGCTAATATGGGCGGAGTTTGCGCCGAAATTGTAATTCGGCTCCAAGAAGTCCCGGAGGCAGGGAAAAAGGTGGATGGAGGTGGGTGGAGGAGTGGAGCCCAGCTATCACCGGTGAGCGGGGCTTGACCAAAGTGGGCGGAGTTTGCGACGAAAATTCATAACTCGGCTCCAAGAAGTCCTAGAGATAGGGAAACGGGGTTAGAGGTTGGCGAGGGAAAAGAGATCAGCTGCTTCCAAGAGGTCCCAGAGACCGGTGAAAAAAGGGGTAGAGGTCGGCGAAAGGAAGGGGGCCAAATGCTATTGGTGGGCGGAGCACGCACCGAAGTAGGCGGAGTTTGCCACGAGATTTATTGTCCGGAAGCAGTCCGGAGACCGGGAAAAAGAGGATAAATGGTTGACAAGAGATCCAGAAAAAAAGGTTGAAAGCCGTCGATGATGGAGCGGATAGAATTTAGCTGAGAATTCAGATATTCGTATTGTATCAAGCCAAATTTGAAAATTTTCGTCGCACCATCAAAATTCGCCACAGATCTGTGTTGCGCGCGCAATGCGTGCGGCGCCAACTGGTCATAAATATAATGGCCTTCGTAAGTTCCATAATTCACTATGACGGAAAAAATGAAATCTGCGTCTGTTTCAACAAGAAATTCGAAAAAAAAGCCGAGAGAATGTTGCCCATTCTGAGTTTCCGCGGTACATCTGTCACAAATGTTAAAGACGACAACGATTCCACAGTTGATTTTCGAGTGCTTTATTGGGAACTCCCTTCTGGCATTTTTTGGCAACTTTGCTAATATAGTTTGGCTTTTCCACAGCATCCTATTACTTCAATGCTTGGTCTCTCTCCAGTCTTCAAGTTCGAAGGCTTCAGCCCGATTCAACGCGTCTTCTTATACGTGGGCCCTCAAGACGCACTTCTTTCCCTTTATTCCGCGCCTACCTACCTTCAACCGCCCATAAAGTGTGGTTTTCTCAGTTTCTCCTTCTTTTGCAAATGGATCTTGTTGGGTGAAATTTCATACTTTAGTGGTCATCACAACTGACGCATCCATGTTGGAAAAGAATGCAAGGTTCTTTCGAGGACCATTCCTTGAACGAGTCATCTTATGTAAAGTTAAAAAGGATCCAAGACTGAATCTCATGGAGCTAGGCCGCGCTTTTGAACATACTTCTAGGCTCTAGCAGTCCCACCTTAGAGCTACAGAAAATCTTCAGATCCTCAGAAAGTGGGTACTTTTGCGTACATTTTTGTGTTTTTCGCTGGAGTCCTCGTAGAATTTTTTCCCAAGAGACGGGAATCTCATCAATTTCACAGTTGTTGTAGCTAATAATTGCAAAGTGCTGGCAAAACTTCACGGGAGTATGACCGATAGTTCTGCAGGCTTACGCCATTTGTCCAGAAAAGTTGCAGCTGCTAATAGCTGCACAGAGCCGTCCACAAAATCTACCTACGTTTTTTTGAGGAATGCTCGAGATTCTTTCTCCTCCATCGCCCTCACCTGCTCGGATTCGTACTCCTCACACGGTTCTTTCTCTCCTCTTACTCTGACAAAGATTTTTCGTGAGAGGGATCCAACAAAACACAATCCCGAATTATGTTCAGAGAAAAGAAATTCGTGTGCTGCTTTGAGGATGGGGGTTATCCTGTCCAGATATATGTAAGCCACTCTTAAATGCCTCGCAAGATAGGTTAGTGATTCAATGCGATGACTTTCTAAAACACAATCGTATCAACTCAATGATGCCTGCTAGATTACTTGACTATAGGTGTGTAAAGAAACAACGTCAAGGTCATTACATAAAAATCACCGAACTGAATACATCGAAGAGCAAAACAATATTTGATCTATTCGATCGTTTATTTGAATCCTAATCCCCAGCCAAAGTTGTTAATTGGTTATTCATATTGCAATTTAAATCGCGCGAGGCGGAAGTGGTGTAGTGGCAAGTGGCACGCTTACCACGCGAGCGGTCCGGGGATCAAATCCTGGGTCGTGAGTCGCCCGGGCCAACCAAGCCTTCCATCCCTCCGGGGTCGGTTAATTGGTACCAGACTTGTCTGGGAGGATAAAAACACTGACTTGTACATCGGCTGGCCCCCGCAAGTCATTGTATAGGCATTCAAACGCCACTACGAATGTACAAATGGAAGTAGAATGCGTGCCGCATCCCAAAAAGGGATTGATCAACGGCAAATGCTTTATCCTTTAGCTTAATTCAAATCAGCTAAAAAATCAAGGAAACTCTGAGCTGCTTGAAAAAAAAGGAAAAGAAGAAAAATTGAAGATCTGTGAGGCTCGTACTTTCAGAGGGTCGGCCTTGTCTCTCACTAATCAAGTAATCATGGTCTCAATAGTAACTGAAGCAAAAATGTGCGTAATAGCGTTCAAAAATACCGTCAGGAAACCACATAAAGTAGTATACACCTTCAATTACTCGCCTGACCATTGACTAACAGTAAAGGAAAGAGGAGTGTGGAATACTAGGAGCTGCTCAGATAACCTCAGATCTCGAACTCGAACTTATAGAGCACATTTGAGAAGATTACCCTCGGTACTAAACATATTCGCGAGCTTCGAAATCTGTGAAGGCGGCTCACACTGATGGCTCCATCTTACAATTACGACAAAGTTTGAATGCAGCCCCAATAACGAAGAGGTTGCATTGCCACAAGAAGCGCGAACAATTGACCAGACTGCAAGTGCTATTGGTAATCAAACAAAAATCGAGGAAATCAAGGGTGCTGAATCAAAAACAAAGTTTGTAATGATGGGATTGGCTAGGCTGGCGAGTAGTCCTATGTTGCAATCCATGACAATGTGATCACATGAACACATTTTAGAGATCACAATCAGGACAGTCAAACCGTTGCCACAATCTGTCGTCAAAGTTTTAAAGGGTTCAAACTCCCTTTTTTCTTTCTTAGATAAGTTTCCATTGGCGATTCGTCAACCTTCAACCAAGGGCAAAATTACGATGAACCAGGTCCTTTTAGTGAGCTGAATAGAGCTACATACTCACAAAAGTGAAAAGATGTTTTGCTCTCGTAAGGTAAAGCGCGCAACAAGGACAATAACCAGACCCAGGATCTCGGCCCGTTGTGCCAAGTTCACCCTGTGGCGTGGCCATATTCGAACAGTGGATGGGGAGGGTTGTAAGCGGCGCACCCCAGCAGAAAACTTTTTGAACCACAAGGCACAGTACAGGAGAAAAGACTTCTAACCCTCTGTGACGTGAAAACGGGAAGGGTACTCGTTAACACTTCAGGGGCAGTCTTGCTTAGCAGCCCCAATTCCCACCCCCCATTACAGTTACAAACAGAACCTCTGTGTGAACCAACAATCCATCTTAAATAATTGAAGAAACTGTACATAACGGAGTATTGAATCATACTAGAAGAAAAGCTGCAAAACGATATTCAGAAATTTTCAAAAGCAATAAATATACAGAGTTCGGAATTCAGAAGTCTTTGTTGCACTTCACGCCTCGAAACATGAATAACTATCGAGGTTTTGCACTCCAGTTGTGCTGAACTCCTCCACTCATTCTGGAACGATCATTCTCGATACCCCTATAACATTGAATACTGATGCGAGCTTCGCTCACTCGATCCCACAACCATCAATCCACTGTTCTAAATCGATGTGCTGACTGCCACTGGTTCAAGGAGAGTGGAAGCACGAAAACTTGTCTCTGCACCCAGTTCTGCCACCAGCGCTTGTAAATTGGAGTCCTACCCATCTGGAAGTTCCAGTGACATTTTCTCAAAGCTTAGGATGGCTAATCGCTTTTAGAAAGCCTCAAACAGTCTTCTTTATCTCCATCTCTCACAACATTCGGCGAACCGAGGGCGCCAAGTGCCCACAAATTCTATCGCGTACCATGTACGATTCCTTGTAGCCGTCACAAAACACACCCTCTTCATCCAAGCCAACTGTATTCGGTTCCTTATTCCTTGAAGTGTCCAATGGATCTATAGCCGGTACTCGATTGTACACCAGAACATCATTTTTGCGGGCCAGAAACTTTCTAAATTGAAGTTCTGATGATTGAAATGTTTGGAAATTGTAGAGGTATCATTCAGCCATCGCAACAATCATAACGTTTGATGGTCAAATAAGATAAGTATGAAAAGGCCAACGCAACAAAACGAAAGTGAGCATGGAATAAAACAGTGTATAGCTAACAGTACGAAGAATTCAAGTGCAATTGATAATGAATTTGGGCGGCATCGCTCCTCACTGCTTTAGGCGCTTGCAGTATGATATCCATGATCAGGGAGTCGGACTCTCCCTTTGGGCAAACTTCTAGCCAATTCTGAAATTTTGACCTAACCTCGAAAATTTGGGCAGTCACTTACTCACCGATCCACCAATCCATTACAAAAGGCTGGCACTTGGGTAGAATAAACCTTCTTAACACTTTTCAGATAGATAAAAAAAATTGTGTCTGATTTGCTACATAGTTTCATAATCCGAAGAAAGGATGTTCCCAAATACAACCCCTTCTCTCCCGTCTCCCCTCTCCCCCGTCGTCCATGATTGGTCACTCCGAAACATTGGAGTTTGAAGACGTAATTTCATCAGTGCTGCTCTTTTTCTCAATTATTTCATAACTTAAGGTTTGTTTAAAAAAATTTTTTGGGGTAGTTTCATCCCCTGAATTATTAGGTTGATGTATAAATATTGCGGCTTTTTTCGCGCGTTCTTTTCTCGAGAAGATTGGCGTTTGAGTTTCTGTTTTTTCATGAGAATATTCTTCTTTCTTCCATTAACAGAAATGCTTATCGGAAATTGTCCTCATCTTCACCACACATGCTTACTACTTCTATAAATATTTAGTAAGCGGCGGGGCCATTCCGCGATCTCATCAAACTTCTCAGCGAGGGAGCAATTAGCAAAACCCAAGACGAAGGATCGTTCAAGAAGTTTAAAACGCCACATCTACCGAGCGGAGCTCCTACAGACTAGCAATTCAATCAGACGTTGAAAAACTGGCAAACGAACAAATTTTAGGATGAGCTGGATGCGTTGGTGGCCAGTGTTAGAGCGTGGATCGTCTCCGAGAATCGTGACTTTTTTATCCGTGGAATCACCGAGAGAAAAGCAAATGGGAAGCATTCTTGTGGGATGGTGACCACGCTCCGGGGTTATTATTTAAACATGTTTTTGTTGAATAATTTTGTCGTTTTCGCTGAATAAAATCTGTTGGAAAAAGCCGCAACAATTATGCATCTACCCAGTAGAACACTGTACCTACTTGCCACAGAAAACCCTAACACCTGCACTACGGGCACCGTGGGCGCTCACAGGCGAGTGATGCTTAAACTTGAGACTATATGCCCGCAAAACGATGTCGTAGAGTAGCGTTGGGCAACCGATGATAAAGTAGCGGACTCAAAAAGGCTCTTTGACTATGTTGAAAAAAAGGGAAACACCAAACCTCGGAAGGAACCCCTCGGTTTATCGGTTCTTCTTTTGTGACTTTATGATGAAGCACATGTGATTGCAGGCAAGACACTGAAAACCAAGCGTGCAACAAAGTCCTCCGTAACTCTTTCAGAGAAGAGTTTAGCAGATAATGAAAGCAGATTCGAGCTCAGCGTCTCATGACGCGTACAGAAATGTACACCTCATTTTTATGTAACTGGGATGGCCAAACGTTTTACGTTTCCTGGTAAGTAGGAATTGAAGAATCGGCTGCAGTCCCATGCACTCTTCAGCTGCTTTTTGCGGCCCTTTTTTAGCGTCCCTCTCTTGTTCTGTTGTTCTGTACTTTCAAAATAATTGGAACCTCTGGTTTGATCTAGCTTTAATTCTCTGGTCGCTACTTTCATGCCATGATAAGCGTCTCTGGTTGGGAGTTAAAGGTAGTTTACCACTGTTCCAGATATGTTTGTTCTTTTCTGTCATAAATTCTGACATAAGCAAGACGCTCGTGGATGCTCAGTGTACACTTCGTGCGAAGATGACTATTTTCATAATGCAACCTCCAATTCATACAATATAGATACATAAATTTGTCTTTGAATCGCACAGAAAGGTAAATTCAGGAATATAGGAGCTGCACCAAACTGAGCCCATTCTCGCATTGGATCGATCACATGAAGGGCCCAAACGCAGAATCAACCGTAAGACGTTCGCACTTTTCAGAAATTTCGCGATCCCCTCCTTTAGGGGGTCTCGATGCGACCCCCACCACCACCATGAGACTCAGGAGGCTCCCCTAATACGACCACCTTTCTCCCTACCCCGACCACCACCCTTGCCATCCCGGCTATTGTTTCTATACTATTTGATCGACACAACCCAACTCCGCCCCGCCCACTTTCCCTCCAAAAGTGGGGTCGAGAGGGGGGGGGGGAGTTATTAGTACAATTAAACGGCATATTTTCTCTACTCCCAGCAGCTATTCTACCTCTCACGCTGCGCATCAGTTACATCACTAAATCCTCGAAAACGGACCTAAAGCCGCTCCCATTTCACTCAACAAATTACTAATCCCACTGAACCTGGATGCAATCCCCCTTCCCAAAACCAACCACAAATGCGAATCCCTTGTTCGAATAGTGTGAACGCACGGTTGACCCTGGCCCAAACAGTGTCCTTGAGATGATCCTTCGCCTCTAGTACCTTCTTTGAAATGTTCCTTACAATGTCATGGTATTCAGATTCTGTAACGAATCCATTGCATAAAAAATGTATCGTGTCCCTATACACACTGAGCCAGGAAGGTGCACCTGCACCCATGGTGCACGCGACAGGAGTTTTCTGGAGAATGTTATATTTGTGCCCAAGGTGTCAGGTTACCCCTGCAGGCACTTTTAAGAGATGTTAAGCATGGCATTGAGGAGAAACTGAGTCATGGGTAAAATGTTAACAATTATTTACCTGCCAGCGGTTCGAGACGAGCTCATTGCACAAAAATATAGATAGTTCTAGTTTTACACAAGAACTTCAAACTGACATGAGAAGAAAACTTCTATGTATTGAGGGTTAAACCACAATCAGCCTCCTTGGAGGTGATTCTTTGACTTCATTACAAGATTCTGATGATCCTCTCCACGCATTTTGCAATGAGGTTATTTTACACATGTATCCTACTATATATAATCCGCTAAGCGGTTGTGCGTGTGTGTGTGTCTGTGTGTGTGTGTGTGTCTGTCTGACCGGAAATTCATAGCTCGGGTCACAGCAATGATAGCGCCATGGTTCTTACATATGTTATAGGGGGTGGGATGGGGACACAAGTGGTATGTGATAGGAACTGATAACGACTGATAATAGCTGATAAGAGGGGCTAGAAAGCGAGCATCGCCAATTTCGTTTTGTCGTTCATATTGGTACTAGAGCGTCTATACTTACAAGTGTTATGTGGGGTGGTCCCGGGACATTGGTGGTACATGAATGAAAGCGATAGCAACTGATAAGGGCTGATAAGATGCGTTAGAACGCAAAAGTCGTCGATTCCGTTACCTGGCTACATTGTTATAAGGGTGGGACGGGAACATTGTTGGTGGGTGATTGAAAGTGATAACAACTGATAAGGGCTGATAAGGCGCGTCAGAACGCAAAAGTCGTCGATTCCGTTACCTGGCTCGCGTTGACACCAGAGCAACCATACTTACAAGTGTTATGTGGGGTGGGACGGGGACATTGTTGGTGGGTGATGGAAAGTGGTTACAACTGATAAGGGCTGATAAGGCGCGTCAGAACGCAAAAGTCGTCGATTCCGTTACTGGCTCGCGTTGCGTTCCCAAAGCAACCATCCTTACTTACGCCTTAATTTCTGGTAAATTGACAGATTTCAGCGCACTAGTCCGTCGCAACCCGTCGCTTCGCCATAACTGCTGTAAAAATGGTTTAAATGAATTGAGTTTGGAACCATTAGATAGCAATTGTCAAGGCGAATCCAACGGTCTAGTTCGTTTCGGCTTTCCTTCGAATTTTTAGCCTTATTTTTGCAAAATTCGGAGTTTGAGTCTCTGCTTGCCAATAGCAATACCTGCGGACATAACACCGTCATCAACCCTCCAGTGCGACTAGGATTCTCGATCGTAGGGTTGGAAAATCAAAAATATCAGCATATTTGGATAGATCTCGAATCCGTGATCATTTCAATATCCATTTTCATAAGGATTGTGCATATCCGAATTGAAATCGAAGTTTCAGTTAATTTTTTCAATTACTTTCTCATTTTTATTGTCTACGGGTGTATATGGAAGACATAAGCGATGTAACAACCGAGCAGCTCACTGGTTCTTACAAACGCTCATTAGTTTGTCATGATATGGTTATCACTAACATTTCAGAATTATTCGTGCATGTTTATCTTCAGTTGAACCTTGTGAGATCGGAATTTAATGGGACAAATTGAAAGCTACACATCGCCATAATGGATGTAATAACTGCTATCGAGAAATGTAACACTTTGTTCTAATATTCAAACTTTTTTCTCCAACGTGGAGCCGATGCGTTGACCCCTTGCTATCGATCTCTTTTGGACCATCGACTCTGCAGTGCCACGTCCGTTCTGAGATCTGAGAAACATTCACCTCTGATGTGTAATTCGACCACGGTGAAACAGGCTTTGATTTGCATTTTCCATATAGTCTTTTAACCTGATATTGATAGGGACTTGGCAAATTTCGACTTACAATCGATGCTTCAGTGAATTTTTTTCAGCACTTTATTGTCTCTTTGCAGTCTAAGGGAAACAATTTGTACACACAAGTCACCCGTTGTATTTTTTACGTACAGATATGTTCTCAGCGAATTCAAAACCCCTATGGTTGTTTGCCCCCCGGTTCCCTTACCAGGAACCAACGGGGGGCGGATACTATTAAGAACCGGCCGAATTGGCTCAGAAGCACACAGTGCATGTCAACGCCTCTGATATGGATCAGAATGGCATTTGCAAACAATGCGCACGACGGAGGATCCGAACCCCTTCGAATCCCCAAGTCACGAGCAGCTACGAAGCGCAACCACACGCTCTGAGCCATTCGACCGGTTGCTCGGGCGGACTAATTTGCGAATCTAGTGATGACGGCTGTGGCCGGCTGCCGCCATTCAGAACACGAGACCCTTTGATTGATCGACTCCCTACAATTTTTTCCGAGAAGAAACAAATTGTATGAGAAAGGAATGCATAAAGCAAAGAAAGGTGGTTCGTTTCGCCTCTAACTCAGACGAACCACTGTATTCCACCAACCCCCTGAGGCTCCTCAGTGAGTGGAGGGTTGGCGGAATCATGGGTGTGGTTTGAGAGGTAAAAAGAAAAAGAAAATACAATGGTTAACGACGTTAAGGTATATAATTTGTGTAGAAACTTTAGTATGTCACATATTTCTAGTTGCATGTACAGATAATAGGTAAGAATTTTAGGGGAGTACAAATTAATAACTAGCTGCGTATCGACTGTACGCAGTTAAATGACAATGCATATTAGAGCACATAATCTGTGCTATACAATAGTAAAGAGTGTAAGTAAATAAGGTTATAGAAGGAGTGGTAAGGAAATATTAACACTATGCATTATGGGTGATACTTTTAATTAATTGAGTAGTGTATTTGAAGCTACTTTCTATACCATACTTATAACTGATAAACTTGTTATTATATATGCACTTAATAATATTAGAAGGTAATGAAACTGTCCTCATAGCCATTTGATTTCAAAACATGTACCATTTCTTCTATTTTGGAAATGAAAACTTCAAAAACAGAACATGTATTAGATATCCTAAGTGTTTCAGTATAAATAACAGCACCTTTATTAGTATAAGAAATACTTGTGTCACTATGTGGAAAGCGAATAACCTTAAAGCAGAAATCGTCTGTTTTATTATACAATTCCGTATGTATTCTACCATTATGAATATAAACCTTTAAATCTAGATAGTTACTACAGTTGTCAACC
>MU896183.1:0-14657 GCA_036418205.1 Ostertagia ostertagi | reverse complement strand
GCTGCCATTTTCACACTTCGTGGTATCTGCGCTCTCTCGCGCTTTCCCTCTCTTCACAGCCCTGTATATCTTCGCCAACTGAGCTTACTACGGAAAATGTTCTGGACGGTGCTTTTCTCTTTTTCCCCACTAAGGTTCCTCCTCGTACTTCTTTCCCATTTTTAACAAAATAAATATTACACCAATTCGATCACGACCCGTGCCTTTAACCATTTCCACATCCCTTCACTATTTCTATCTTGGTTCATCTGTTGTCACAATCGTGGCATGGAATCAATCATTTTGTACAGATTCAGAATTTAACGCGATGCAATCTTTATTAACAAATGCTGGCTACGAAAATAAATGACGTAGAAAATATTTAAATAAACAAAAATAAAACGTCATAGAGATGCACAAGACACGATGGTTTGAAATCGAATGTAAGGGAAGGCGACGTTTGCATAAGCACTGGAAAAAGGCTCACAATTCACAAACAAAATAACAGAATTGATTGGGTGAAATGTACGGATACATACACCCAAAAGATCTACATGTACTAAATGAAGGATCGGACCGGATCACTTCGTCAGTTATTACAGCTTCGGCTCTAAATTATCAACGCGCACATACATAGACACAACCACCACATTCACAACGACTCGGGACTAGAAGTGAGTCGTGGACAAACGACAATCATTGTTGGGGGGTCTCGGACACAGTTGTCCCCACAGTATATTTTGAGGTCGAGGAGGACGTCTGGCCAGGATCACTACGTGGACTGACAGCAACAGCAGCAGTCCTTTCGGCACACATCTACGAAGACAAAAGCAACGTGTACGGGTAGCGATGGACGAATACGACAAAGCGCAGCGCAGCGATGACGACCACGATGACGACGATGATGATCAGCGACGGCACAGAAGCATCTCTCGACTCAGAATATAGAAGACGACAGCATTACATAAGGCACGATGATAGCTGCAGACAACTGTGATCGGAAACCGATGGAACAAAAGATATCAGAACGACGACGCTCGCTTCAGACTGGAAGTGTCCACGCGAACGACATCGACAGCGACGAACACTGGGCGGCGTTGCATTGGAATGGCGACAGGACGGAGATCACAAAGGAATCGAATCGAGTTTGTGGACGAATTTAGAAAATTGACTTCTCCATCTTACGCTGCTCGGCCATCTGAAATGAATAACAGTTGAATCGGACACACACGTGCTAGCACTAACAAACAGTGCACAGTACAACACACCGGGGGCCGTAAGGTATGCTTCCCCGAATGGTTGCGGGGACGAAAGTCCCTTTAAATTTTTTGTTTTGAACGATACTGTTTCTTTATTTTCAATGCATGCTTACTTTAAGCTACACACATATATTAGATGTAGGCCCTTTATCAGGACAATCCCAGTTGGGACTACAGAGAAAATTTAAAGGAACTTTCGTCCCCTAACCTTTCGGGAAGCATACCTTACGCCCGGATCAACTTCTGCGTCAAGCCAATTGTAAGTACATAGGGTACCGGCTACAACAGCTTCTTAAAGACACATTCCACGATCTGTTCATTGAAACAGTACCTCCCGTGAGTGAGGCAGCTTGACTCGCAAAGAGGGGCGGTATTCGATCCTTCCCCGAGGAAGATGCGTGCCGCCTAACTCTGATTCACCCACCTTGCGGGGGAACAAGGAAGTTGCGATCATAGGACCGCAATAAACTCTGTGTTTCTATCTTCTATCTGCTGCAGACTAGAGCAGAGCGCGAACAATCCAGAAACGCTAACAGATTGAGCAGCTCTTTGTGCTGAGGGTCGTGCTGCTCTAAACTGTCCGGCAGATCAGGACATCAGAGGTATGCGGTCCTGTGACGCAACCTCTTTTTGCCGTCGCCCCTAAGCTGAGGGGAACTGAATTCAGGGGCGTGGATGCATCGCCGTGGGAAGGATTGATACGGCCAGAGTGTCATGCCTTAAGCAATCGCGCGTTTCAGTTGTTGGGCGGAGCGTCGATGTCGATGTCTCACTCCGCCCTCTTTCTCTTTCCCCCTCAGCACCTAAAGTGTCTGGTTGTCACGTAGCCCCGTCCATCACACGAAAAATGATTTTTGGTCTTCACTACGGCTTCGTTCTTCTTTTATTACAGACTTACTTAGCACGTAGTGTTTCGTCTTTGAACGGTAATATGGCTCTATTATCGTGGAATGTGCCCTCAAGTGCATCTACGTTTCCTTTTTGTCAGACTGTTCACAGCATTTTTTTTCGAATGGACACCGTCCCGGAGACAGAAGTTAGCAGTAGCCTTCAAAATTGTTCCTAAGTTGTACCCAAAAAAAAAAAAACTTTTTGGTTTGCTGAAACCGCTTAGGAGCGCTGGTTTTGTCCGAGAACGAACTATGGCTGCTTATTGGAAGCGTGGTGATCAAGTAGAGAGGTTGAAAATAGCAGACATGAATACCTTTCAGAAACACACCCCTTCAAGCATCCCAATTTCCACGCTCTCAATAAGCGGCACCCAGTCGTTTGCTGAGTATAACTGCGACCCTAACCAGAATGTGGTTCGTTAGGACAGAAAGCGACTTTACGCTTTTCGCAGTGCAGAACGTTTTTTCGCTACGGGAACCCCATGTCCACTCCTGGGGCCGGTTGCAGCAAGCCCCGGCCAGGGGATGGTCCCCAAAACCCTGCGTCTCTACTCCGAATGACGCAATCCTCATGATCAGGAATAGGGGGAAGCGTCCAGAGATGCAGAATTTTGAGGGACCATAACTCGCCCCGGCTTGCTGCACCCGGCCCCTGATCAGCGTTGGACCTTAGGTTACGCAGAGGAAAAATGTTTCGGGCTGCGAAAATCAGAAAAGTCACTTTCTGTCCTAGCGAAAACACTCCCTCCCCTGAACATGGGGAACACATATTCATATACAAGGTTACGAGAGACTCTTACGCTCACGCTGAGTATTTCTCACATGTCTAATATATCTGATAATCACAACACAAGCACAACACGACGACTTGGATTTATTTATTATTATTCATTGTAGTAGAACCAGGAACTATCACAGTTGTTTGGTTGAATAAGAGACGGGGATCAAGAAATACTAGTGAGTTTAGACTCTGACTGTAGATTAATCTCGAGAAATCGCACCGTTTCGGCGAGCGAAATTGGACAACTGACAAAAAAAGATTCGTAGGCGAATAAACGAATTCGATTATTGTAAGAAATGTTTTTGTATGGCGAACTGAAGGCTTCTACTCGATAGTGAATAAGGGGATTAAAGGCTTGTTGCATATCTTCTCTTGCCAGAGAAACCCAAATTATAAAACACAACAACACGATAATTTACAATAAACTACATACAACGAGCAATGGCCCACGAGTAGAATGTACCTTTAGAATGGACAGCAGGCACAGAAGCGAGATAGGAGACAGTAACCCGTGAGGCTGGTGGTAGCCGCGCCCACGATGATTATTGATTGAAACCGAGTGCGTTCATCAGCTTCGACTTCAGACCCGACGACGAATGGCTCGTTGTCATGCGAGATATTTGCGATGAAGTCATGATATCGTCTGCAGATCGCAAAGACGGCTCCTGCTGTAAAGCGACACACATCACAACACAGAACGGTCGCATCTACTACGCTGCGCGACGTCGCCTTCTTTACATACTATCATTCGTGACATCGAATGAGCACGCGTGACGCAGCGACGTCGCGCGCGTAGTTTCAGATTTTTGCACAATAGAAAGCAAAATGAAGGATTGCGAGTGATTCGAAAAGAAAAATGACATGCAGGCTTGAGTACACTCTTATCAAGCGGGCATTCCAATAAATGCGAATGTATAGTCTGTCTCGATAAGTTTGCTCAACTCCAATTGGCTTATTTAGCAATCAGCAAAAAAAAAACACGCAAAAAAGGAGATTTGCTGCTTGAAATTTGCAGTTATCCTAGCTGCGAGTTGGTCCCACGAATGTATAAGGTATGAGACAGACAATACATAAATCAGAGCGGTCATAACACCTTCGGCGAGTGCCTTTCTTATAAATCCAGAGCAACCGATACAGACCAGAAATGAAAGTTCAACGACGATAAAAAACGAACAAGGATCTGCCTGCCAGCTACTATGACCAACTCTGTATGCTTTACTACCCCACACAAAACAGAAACGAATAGCTTCGACGGCATCGAACTTCTAGATAGATGGTGCAACCATTTCACTACAAATACGATACGACTAGAGGCCATCTTGCGAAACAGACCTGTATTCGTGTACTACATCCGAGTAGCTTATTCATTCGCTCATGCTGCGCTGCATACTGCGCCTACAACATAGCAAACAAACTTTCTGCGTACAGTACGCAATTCTTCACGACACAGCGCTTGGTGAAGAGACGATACGCATACAAGTTTAGGAGCAGGAAGAAGCGGTAAACGCCAAATGTTCACTGCTTAGGAGTTATGACCGCATCAGCGTCAACTATTATTCACACAAAGAATTAAAGAAGATAAAACTATAAGTTATAGAGGCAGCAAAACACTGACTGGGTTTGTCAAATGGAGAAAAAATGCCCAATTCAGTAGGATAGGAAATCTTTTCAACAGGTACTTCAGTTTAGATAACTGTGAATAACACTTACTTGTTTCTTAGCTCTCAAAGCAACATCCTCCAGTGTTTCAGCAGCTTCATACTTGCCTTGGCGCCTATATAGAGCACCCAAGTTCTTGAGTGTCGTCGTCACGGTTGGACTAAATGATGATCACACAGATAAATTTTAACGCAAAATATGAATTTGTGCAACCACACATTAGTTTGCCAGACGACCAACCTGTCAACCTTGGCAGCCTTGTGCCAGCCACCGTGATCGTGGTAAGCAATCGGACCCGTATCAGCCCCGCCTTTTTGTTTGATTTCCTCACGATCTTCGGCGATCTGCCAAATTGGTTTGTTGTCCTCTCCAATCTGAAAAGAAGTTTTGCGCTCAATGGAAGTAGACGCACGAGCCGTTGTGAAACATCCACACATCTGACCTATACTGTAATCACATACCTTGCCAAATTCACGTTCGTGTGCTCGGGTGAGAATCTGCTTGTAGAGCTCTTCCGCTTCCTGAAAGGCAATTTGATGATATGGAAACCTAGCAATTCTGCGTAAAAACTTGAGTTCTGAGCGCACTGAAGTAAAAATGCATTGCTGAGTAGTCGAGGAACGAGTGGAGTTGGGAATGGGTTGGGCAAAGGCAATCAGTGCATGCGTGCATCACTACGAAGAGCTAACGGGATGGGGAGACATGTGTGCTGCGCGTCAAAGTCAATTAGAAAGACATTCGTAAACAAATCGTGAATGCTCAACAACGCTTCGCCGCAAAATCTGCACTGCTAATAGGATTGGAAAATGGCAAATACTGCTAAGAACTGAATCTGATTCACACGGGTGAGAGGGAAATACTGTTTGAACATCTCATGCAGTTTATCTAATCGACCTTCTGCGTGTGTGAAATACTAAACAATATTTGACCAATATTTTTCGCGAACACTTCAGTTGCTGGTACTCCAATAACCGAAAAGATCACAATGGAGCCAATGCATATTGATGGTAACGACACCACATGACTGCACATGAATGCCTATTGCACGGCCCATATATGGAAATCATAAAAGGGACCGATGGACCGGCTAATGGTAATAAAAAGAGACTATGTTCGGCATTATAATAGTTATCATACTGCGTCAAATCGGCGCTAAAGAAAAATTATGACCTGGCATAACTCTATGAGAGGAGAAAAATGCAGGTAAAAATCTATTAAGGTCCCAATCATAAAATATCAAGTACTAATAGTCAGGACTTTCGAAGAAAGAGAACGTAAAGGAAAGCTAACCACGCATACCTTATATTTGCCCTGTTTCAAGTACGCCGAAGAAAGATTGTTTTTAGTCTTCGCGACATTCGGATCATCAGGTCCTAATTTGCTTTCATAGATTTCCAATGCACGTCTAGAAAGACATCATTCCACGTTGAATATTGAAGTCGGCAAAAAAATTAAATCATTGCACTTACTTGTAATACTGCTCGACTTCTTCATATTTTCCTTGGTTCTGGACAAAGAAGTGCCAAATTATTTAGCTGCTTAGCGACATCAGGGTTATCATGACCAAGCACCTGGAAGAACATGCATATGGAGAAAGCGAAATGAGACAAGAGGAGAATGTGAGAAGTAGGTGACTCCTGCAAGACCATTAGTGCGTCTACTTCCTATTCTTTGAGATCATATGTATGACTTGAATGTAATCAGAAAGCTTGATTATTGGCTGCATTGAACTCGTAGAGCCTGTTTCTATTTTTACACCTTCAGGGAAGTAACACATTCTATCTAAAGAGTCACGTTCACGCGAGAAGTACCCAATAAAACTACTATGAGTAGACCTCCCAAAACACCTGGGCTTCTAATACATACACTCATCCACTCTAAAACTTAAATAATTTGCACCATACTAAACATACTAAAGCACAATAAGATTCGGCAAAATTCACAATACTTGAACTGTTTTCGATATCAATAAGGTATCAAAAAACGTTTATTAAGGCGTCACATCTAAAACGATACTTGAGACGAACAGGCTGCACAAAACCTGTCTCCCTAAATTCGAGAGCACGTTTAACAGCGGTGTTCAGCACCCCCCCCGCCCCCCCCCCCCCCTTCCTTGAATTTGCCACGCTTTCCATACAGAACCGCCAAATTGTTCAACGTAGCGGCAACCTGAATTTTGATTCATATGAAAATCATCGCTGATTTGACAAGCCTTTGAAACCTTAACGAATTTATTCGATATTATAATGTTCTGAAAAACTGCTCGACTTACTGGGCTTATAAACTTCTTACGGAAGAATAAAAGAGTACGAAAGGAGCATGAGCTGAGTATTTCGAATTAAAACATAAACTGTCGATTTCTGTTACTAGCAGAACACCATAGTTAAGTAGCCGCCTTTACCAAACATTTTTCTATGGCAATTTTGAATTCAAGAAAGTTATCAGAATATCAAACTAAAAAAAGACTCACAGCAGAGTGATTTTCTCCTAAACACTTCTCGCGAATAGCGAGAGCCTCGTTGAGAAGATTAGCTGCCTCCTTGTACTTGTTTTGATCCCTGCAATTACATATTTGCAATACGTTACAAGATTCCAGAAAATCGGCTGATTAACTGCTCCTCCATAAAGCAAAGAAAAGGCCAAATAAATCCACCTGTAAACAAGTGCGAGAATGTTAAGCATCGTAGCCACGTCAGGATGGTCGTGACCGCTAGTCTTTTCGAGGTCTTCGAGAGCCTGCTTACAGAGCGGGACGGCTACTTCATAGCGGCCTTGCGATGCGTACTGGATCACCTATAAAAACCACACAAAAGTCAAAAGCAGTAAAACTCATAAATATTAAAGAGGATAATAGTGTGGTAGTAGTCGTGAGTAAGGGAAGGCGAAAGAACTCAAATAGTGCACCCCACGCTAAATAACAAGTCAGTGGCATTCCCCGCTACAGACAACAGACAATCATTCAATACTGCAAAATTCGCACTTCAACAACGACCTAACTCACAGATAACACCTCGTATAACAAGAGGGTCAAATGCATATGGTACTGAATTCAGGTTTGTAATTGGGGAAGTTATTCGAGCGGAATGTAGTGCGAGCGAAACGACCAATACTTTATACCACATGGTCAGAAATATATACATAGCACTTGAGGAACGAAGTTTTACCAGATTGTGCAAAGTACGAAGACGAGCTGGAATCTCATAGCCAACAGAAGCTGAAGCTGCCATTGAATGAGCCGGAGTTGGCTGAGCGAACTGACCTAAACGAAGCACACACATCAGAGAGAAATCACTGTCACTATCAGAGAATAGGCTTCTCCTCGCTACAGCCGTGCCACTCAAACATTCAATTCCACACTGCTTACTGAAATCGAATGAAGAAAGCATAGAACTTTCATCTTCAATCGCTACAAAAAATAATGAATAGATGGATTAGAATGAATTGGAGAAGTTGATTATTACGACTTATGCGTGGGCAATGTTGCTACCATTGAGAACTTATGGTTAGCAGAAATCCTAGCGCCACAACATCTATGCTTGTGAGCTTATCACATGAGGAGATGCACTTTTCCCTTTATTTCATCGCATTATAAGTCTGTGCTGTTCCTGAAGTTCAGGGCGCGTAAGGGGGTGCAGATGCAGTTGCTTCATGGATGATCAAATGCAGCAGCGGTACATGTGCAACAAGGGCAAAAGATCACATTCTGGAGAGGCAGAGCTGAAGCGTATGAGACAGGGCCATCAACTAACAATGTTACAATTCTGAGTTTCAATATTACGCTGATGCGACAACTTAAGAAACCCTGTTTGACGAAATTTTTAGAAAGAAAATAAATCTTCCGCATGAAAGAGCAGAGGAGGACAACCGAAGGCCAAGGAATAACCGAGAGATTCGGTTCTTAGATGAGAATTTGACAGCAGTTTGCATCATGGCATTTTGAGAATGTCAGAGGCACTTACTAGATTGCAGGTCTTCTTCGTCCTCAGGACCAAAACCAAGGTCTTGAAGTGTGTCATTCGTGGAAGGCACATTTGCCTCGGATGGTGCAGATTTCACGTCGTTTCTGCTAAAATTACGAAATAAAACCTGTCGGATATCTACTACCTGTGAGCGCTCAGACTAGGAATTGGAACATTTAAAATATTCTTTGGCAACTCACAATGTCATCGTCGAATTGTTTTATGGAGTTCATATATTTCAGATGCTTATTTTCTTCTTCTAAAGTGGCGACACGCTGGAAAGAAAAAAAATTACATGTTCAGAAAACGAAAAACTAGTAGCTCTGAACGGTTAACACGAGCCTGCTCGGAGGTCTGGAGCTTAATCTGCGTAGAGCTCAGCTCGTCACGTAGCCATGCGTTTTCCTGACAAAGGCGACGTCGTTGGGCCTGAAAATGCGCTTATAAACTAAAATATAAAAAGCTATACTATAGAAGGAACATCATCATCCAAATGGAGAGGAGCAGCTGTTGACTCACCTGGTACTTCTGTTTTTCCGCTTCCAAATTGTTCAAATGAGACATTATCGACACCATCATCTATAAATAGAACATTACTACTGTCAAAGCTCAATTTAATATTAGGCCAACAGTTAGAGGCAGCGATGAAATTCTACCGTGACTTCCTCGAGTCCACTAGATATACTCGTTACGTTGTCTGAGATCTGGTGGTGTTTTTCGCGAGGCATCGGCGCTTCATCTTCACTGATTCCTAAAATGGTTACATATCCTCGAGGCATGAATTCCCAAATAGCTTGCAGAAAATACAAAGCCGTTTCTTTAACCCATTCGCGACCGCGCAGGGATTGCGCAATAGCAGCAGCGTCAGGAGATTTTTCTTCAATAAAATTCGAGTGGAGGGAGATTTCCTCTGCCCAGGGCTGGCGTAGATGAGCGAGGGTATGAAGATTCTTTCCATGGAAGAAAACTTTCCAAATTCCATTTCAAGCCCTGCAGCCACAGTAATGCCATTGTCCCGAGTGAGAGCTTTGTCAGCCACCGGTGGCTGACATTGTCACAAATGTTAAAGCCATTTGCAACTGCTTATAACTATTACAATAACTAGAATACCGCATTTCTTCAAGAATCCTGCGCCAGGTGTGCGGCACGCGCGACACATCACGCGTTGATACTTGATAAGTGCCCAAAGCCAGTAAGATTTGAAGTGTTTTATGCATAAATATTAAGCAACCACTTACTATGATGTCCCTCACATGAGGATCTGGAAGGAATTCTCAGCGTGACTATATAGACACACAATATCTCGAGATTTGTGTCTTAAGCACCAGAACCAAGATTCGAATGCATACTTCATTTTCCAATGTCATGTTTCTATGTTTTTAAAGGCGATAAATTCGCTTAACGTCGAATCTAATTTGAGTCCGCATGTACGTCCCTTTCCCGTCCCTGACTATAGGACACTGTCGAAAAAAAAAAAGAATCACTACCTTTCTCTAAACTAAGTTGCGGCGCTCCTGATTGATTTTTGATTACTTCTAGAAACATGCATTTAATTTGAATGAATAGGGCAATATTCATTAGTCTTCTGACACCTGCGTAATGTGGTGGTCAAGTAGATAGACAAAAAGACGAATGCATGTGAATGACCTAATAGGGCTACGGTAATCACTCGCAAGGCAATTTAATTTGTACAATGGAATTCGCCAAAAAAGCATAAGGGCACAGAGGAGGAAATCAAGCCGATGCTACGCTAGCAGAGAAACCGAAAGGAACACAAAAATAGTTACAATAGTAATATTAATGGAGCCAACTACTACTATAACGCCATACCCATGCGGTCGTCTCTGAGAATGAACGAAGTCGGATGCGTTGCCCATCTCAGAAACGTGATAAAGGCAGCCAATTTATCCTTTTTAGTGAGGCGTTCGGAGCCCATCAGTCAGATGTTGCTACGCTCAAAGTAATGGGTGAAGGATATTGCAGGCTCACTTCTTCGTCAACAGCGCTGTTGCAACGACACACAAACATGCTTCTTTGTATTCACTACAGAGCAATTTTATATTCATGCTAAACGCTCAGTTGAAAACATTGTATAAAATATTTCCCAACTGAGCTCATAATCATGAGGGAAATCAGTGTTGTCGTCCCAACCTGAGGTTTTCCTTCGTGGCGGATTTGAAAAAACCTGGTACTGTTTCATAAGTTCTCGATTGTTCTTTGATATGCTGCGGCAATTTGCGTCTCTCGAGGTTTCATTCCTGATCGGGGCACCCCATAAAAACCACGTGTTGCGCCTTTACTTCGCCAATCCCAACTCACTGATGAGCTCCGGGGATTGACGAAATAATCAAGTGCGTCTGAGGAAGGAGCGAAACGAACCGTTCAGGTATTTGTTTATGAAGGTTTTATCTTTTTGATTACGCATCCTAGAGATGGATGCTAACTGATAAAAACAGAGAAGACTGTGCAGATAAAAATGCTATATTCACAATCCTCACCTTTGAGACTGCTCTCAATCGTTGCTCCCACGTTGTTGTGTTCGTCACGAAGAGCTTCGAGGCCTTGCTGAACGGTTCGGAGGCCCGTCGAGACGTCCTCTTGCGTCATGTTACTCATTCTGGCCAAGCTCTCTATCTTCCGCCTGAATAAAAATCCTTGAATACAATTGAATACAAGACTACAAAATCAATCAAAAGAAAGCTAGAAAGAGCATGAATGTCCAGACGAATAGGAAAATGAGAAAAGAAATATATGTATATCCTGGAACAAGCAACGAAGCATAAGACTGATGTAAAGTAATAGAAATGACAATTGCGCTGTTTACATGAGGAATGGGGCATGTTGAAATAGGGCATCCACGCCAAGCAAGAAGGAGAATATTCACCTAAGCTTGGGGAGGGGAAGAAGCTTCAGACCTTAAAGACTTCTTAAGGAATGCGAAAACCTCTTGCTCCACAAAGAAGTTGTTCATCATCTGAGAGCTTCTTACCTCCCTGGAAGTTCTCATCCTCTGACCCAAAACTGCTACTTCGCACCATCCCGTGCCAAACTCTTCAAATCAAAAGAATCAAAGAAACTGCGCAGAAATTAGCTCACACCTTTTCTGGCTCTCCTTTGCGCAAAGTTGGGATCTCGTCGCCTGTACGAGCTACTGCATCACTCCCGTGTTTCCGGGTGTAGTTCCCTAGGATAGAAGCAACTTTTCCGCTTTCGCAGCGCGAAACTTTTCGCTGCGGGAACCCCAGGTCCACCACTGATCAGCAGTGGACCTGGAGTTCCTGCAGCGAAAAAGTTTCGCGCTGCGAAAAGCGGAAAAGTCGCTTTCTGTCCCAACAAATCACACCCGCGTTTCCCTCAGGGGCTGCAAAGCAGGCCGGGTATGGATCCTCAAAGTTGAAGATTCATCCCCGGCAGGCTACTGCTGCATACGGCCCCAGGTAAACAGCGCCATATTGATTTTTAGCCCTCTCCGTGCATTCCTGAGGAAAGGACGAAATTTGATTTATTCGCAGAAAATGCCAGAAATAGGGCAACAAAGTGGAGAGGAATGTGTCAATGGTTTGAGTGAAGGGGATTCGTCACGGAGCAAGGATGAGAGAAGAGTGTTGAACACGAAAAAGGGAGGAAAGGACGTCGGACGGATCGATGTGGGCGCACGAACATCACCGTCAAATATCTGTGTCACGGCAGTTGTGTGACTCATTTATGTGAAATCCACTAAGAACGTTTTTCGGATCGATCGGGTCAACGTGCTCAACTTCGCCGACGAACGTGAACAAAACCTCGAAAATCAATGGCTCATAAGTTGTTTTGAAGAGCTACGAAAGCAGCCAAACGTTCACCACACGAATTTTGACAATTCAAACCGACAAAAATTAAATCCCGAGTGAATTTCGAAATCAAGAGAAGATATAGGCATCAAACACACTGTAATACTACACCTGAAAAAAGCTGCCCCAGGTGCCCCCGGGGGGGACAGGGTCAGTCCTATCGTTGCTACTTTTCGAAAAATTTTTACGACCCCCCCCCCCAGCGTGGATTTGATACGACCCCCTTTTCCTCACCTCCACCATCTCCATCTTCCATCAAAACCCCGCCCACTTTCTCCTCCAAAATGCCGTCGAGCGAGCGGGGTATATAGTCACTCTGAAACGGTAAATATCACCGAAAATTCTTCTACTTCCCCCACTCCACCGTAAAACGGCAAATTTTTATCTTACGCGCCCTCCACTCGCCCAGCCTACTACCCACGAAATCTTAGTTTCACCTCAATCCCACACGTGATTTCGAGCGACTAAAGTGGGTACGACCCCCCTCCTACAAACTCAACCAGGTACGACCCCCCGTTGTTACTCGTAACAACGTAGGGTTGACCCTGGGGGGGTGGATGTCAGCCCATAACTTCTGCGGTCAGATATCACGATAACTTTCAGTTAGAACTAAGCTTGAAGAAAAGAGGGAATATCAGGTGCTAAGCGAATGCATTGCCCGGAACTTCAACTTTGCGTATAGACTAGTCCTAGTGTCTTCGAAGACCCCCCCCCGAGGTACACTGCGCCAAAAAAAGAGCGGCTGCTAGTGAAGCTGAACCAAAGAGTTAACATGATTGCGAAAGAGCAAATCAAGAAGGAAATTCGTCCAGATTGACTTGGAGCTGTTTCTACAGTGAATATGAACATCGAAATGATCCATGAAGATCGTCAACGTTAGATAAACTGAAACCAAGGCCGGCAGTCGACCAACCTACGCTTCTACACATAACACGACGATGGCGAGAACCCCTCGGCTGTTCGCCCCGGCCAATCAATAACCCGTCGAGAGCGCTCTAATTGAAAGAAAAAATGCGTTGGAAATGGCCAACTATAGAATCGAATAGCGGACACAGCCACTGCCCCGGGCTTCGAGCCGATCGATAATTCGATACATGCGACGACGGCGGCGAGTCGACCACCCAACCGCCGCCGCCGCAGCTAGGCCCTCACCACACAGCTGGCCAAAGAGAGCACTGCGGGGGGAAGGCGTGACGTCGCGCACGGGGCCAGGTGGTCGCCCAGGTACACGCGAAGCACTTACTTTCACCTCGTGAAGGACGCGGGATAAAAGGGTTTCAATTGGAGGGCGTTTCCATGGGCCGTATGCTAACCTCCCGATCAACGATGAGAAAAAAGTCCCTTCGAAGTTTTGAACGGAAGTAGAAGGCGTGGCGCATTCCAGAAGGGAATGGATTAACATTGTATACATTACCCTCTTGTGGCCCCATACGAGCGCTTCACGCGGCTCGACTTAGAGTGATGATTCGCCAGGAGCGCTTCAGAGTCGAACTCGCGAACCCGCAACTCAAAATATGCTAACTTTCCAGAGAAAAAAAAAGAAAAAGATAGGTTCCTGGAAATCAGGAGACGATATCAGGAACATTACGGAAGATTGGTGCGTATCATAGGAATTTCCAAGAGTTACTTGCCACGGTAATAATGCGATCGCCGGTATTCCGCAGGCTGGCGTAAGATTAAGTGTAAGTTGTGCAGGCAACGGCATGCGCAATCAAGTACGTCTAATGTGGTTATGTGGTGAAAGTGCTTACCACGCGCGCTATCCAATGTTCAAATTCTGGGTCGTTAGTCCGTTTTGGCAACAAAACCATGCAAAATCCTCTGGGTCAGTTAATATGCGCGCTGGGTCAACCTCCACAGTTTCGCGCTTTCCAAAATTTTGCGAACCATTCCACCATCCATCATCATCATCACTCTAAAAGCCCACCCTAACGGTCGGGTCTCATCCAGTAAGGGGGGGGCATTGTGATGCAACGTCAAGTGGCTGCCCTCACCCCCCACCCCCTAGACTGCCTTCACTCCCCCTGGCTCACGGGGTCCCGTACTTCGAGAAACCTGTGCGCCAGGGGGAGTGTAGGCAGTCTAGGGGGTGGGGGTGAGGGCAGCCACTTGATGCCCCCCCCTTACTGGATGAGACCGCCGTCCCCTTCCCCCTTCTCATACCACCGCCCTCACCGTCACGGCTGTTTCTCTAGTATATGATTCTGAGACCAGTCGACACAACCGCAACTCCACCTACTTTCTCCTCCAAAGCTGCCGTGGAGGTCGAGCAGGGGGAGGGAGGGCTTCGTATAGCATAC
>MU896182.1:0-19230 GCA_036418205.1 Ostertagia ostertagi | reverse complement strand
TAACGACTGTTTCAATCTAAGAACTCAAATTTCGCCAGTCCAGTATTTCACTTCTCTGAATTAGATCCTACCTTTGAATTGTTACTGAGGCTCTGCAACTCACTCATTCATCATAGGCATTTGATGGTAACGGTGTGTACGGTGTGCCTCAAAATAAAATGCTCAATGTTGCGCAAGTTATTCAAAATGGTTCCTAAAAGATTACACGGTTTCACCGAGCGGTCCAAAGGAGTGCTGCCTTGTTGGGGGCTTCGTCAGCTTCATCGGAATGAGGTCCATTTCTCTCGCTGTTTATGAGAAACGGATTGGCTACTGATGCCCCATTAGGAGAGAAAGAGAAGCTCAACTAAACGAACATCTAAAAACGCTCCGGATACGTGTAAGTACTCAGAAACCAACGTCTCTAAAGGCAAAAGTCGGGCTCAATAAGGGGGTATTATGGCGATTGAAACTGAGTATAGAGATGCGAAGTGGAACGACAGTGGAGAAAAAACTGAGAAAAACCGTCGACAAGGCCGTTAACAAAACCCTCTTTCCCACTAGCAGTGAAGGAGGCTGGCTTGGGAAAGAGGCACGTACAAACAAGTTTTCAGTTTTCTGGAGATGTCAGTCGTTCTATCGGTTGATACGGCAATCAACCTAGCTGATTTCACACGTTATGCCAGCCACGCACCACTTCCGGAGGTGGGCGGTCCTGGATTGACCAGGCGGCCCTGGATTGAAACCGAACGCCCCGGGGCCTTAACGGGGTTTTTCAAGGTGGGAAGTTGCTGCAATGTGTGCAGCTACCCACATACAACCTCCAGGCACGGGAATTACTTCTCTAGCGTGCCTGAGCCCGACCTTTGCCTTTAAAGAGCTAGCTCTCGAGTGAACAGGGGGAAACTAGTGATATGGGGAGCATACCAGAGAATTGAGGTGCAAAGGAGGTGAACTAGGCCCTTTACCGTCACCCTTGAATGCGTCGTATGGTCGGGCGTCTAAAGAGAATTTTAACACTTCTCGGCTCGTGGTGATACCCGCACAAAGTGCTGCAGCATTTCAGGTAGAGGGGGAACTCAGCGGCTTTTTTTTCACAAAGTTGAACTCGGAAATTATTTAGCCGTTGGACGAGAGTGACATCGACTGAAGTGGGCAGTCTACGATTGACTCTCTTCAAAAAGCTTGCTGGACGCCCAAGCTTAAAGCTTTCAGAAGCCATACTTAATCATACCATTTATGGATAAGATCAATGTCATCTGGCAGGTTGAATAGAGAATGACCTCCTTTGATTTTGTGAGGGCTTCTTTGAGTCTTTAGAATAATGTCCAATGGACTTTTGAGGTTGTGTATAAGTCTATAAGCCCCATATAAGCCCCATTAAGGAAGAATCTTATAGAAGAATTTATAAAATATCTTTCTGTCCATTTTCTTTGAAAAACAAAGATAAATCATTAGCGCTGATCACCTGTATAGAAGAGTAAAGATCCCAATGCTAAGAATCGTAGTGTAATTATCAAATATGGCTTCGCCTATAGTGCTATAGGCTTCAGTCAACGCTAGGTTTTTCTCTAACAAGGCTGGTCTAGTCTGGAGTTGTCCAGATATGCAGCCTGAGCTGGCAATCGGATAAGCGTACGATTCGAGTTTTCCTTACCATCGGCCCATCAAACTTGTCAATGCAGATTTTGTCCTCTTCAGGATGACACTTCTTGGACGCTAATGCCCATTTCACCACGATTGGTCCTCGCCTTCAAAAACCAGATCTTTACACCCTGCAGGAATCGGAACAGCGATCTGATGGTCATAGCATCAGCTCATATCAAAACATCAAATTTAGTGCGCAAACGGCTCTTGCATTACCCATAGCCTGTCACTGAACCAACTGGCAAAGCAGGCTGCTTCGTGGGATGCTTGTGAGAAGCGGCGCAATGGTTGCGGGTGGTTGCGCAGCTCTGTTTGCAGACCTCACAGTTGCAGCAAGGTCTCTTCGCACGGCCACCACCTCTCACCTGCACATTATGTCATCCCAAGTCCACTACGGCTAAGCCACTCGTCTGAGAACCTTTTGATGAAAGCCATATAATCATAGAACTTGTATACGAAATCCTCCTCTGGTAGTTTTATCCTGAATTGCGTTGCATCACATTTCACGTTTTTTTTTCATTCAAACGTCTCTGTGCCTGATTTCGCGCTCTGCAGCAATTTTGGGAAACGTTCTCACTGGTTGGAAAATCACCGCTATTTTGATGATTGAATTTTCCGCCATCTGCGTTGCTCGTCATTCGATTACCAGCTGAGACAAAAAGAAAGTTGAAAGGTACCCAATCGCCAGCACACCTATCGGTTCTCTACCCTCGTCCGTTCCTCGAACCGTCACCTATATAGTTCAATCTTTTATGATTCTTCTATCCAATCGCTCCTCCTCGCTAGTGTTGCACTGTTTTCTGTTTACCCGCATTCGTTTGTTCTGAGACTCCGAAACGGGGATGGGCGGAGTGAGATTTTTCTTCTCATGCAGTTCCAAAGCTTCATCTGAAACTTGCACTCTGACTTCGGTCTCGAACCGGCCGCCGGAGCAATCGAATCTGTTTCTTTTTCCTTGACACAAAGGCGACTCACGGCCAGATAAAATATCCATGTGCGACCGTCTTTCCTCCTATGTATTGCGCGTCTTGCACTCTGGTCGGCTTGGTCATGCAAACACAGAGCATGGCCCAAGGGGTCGTGATCGGCCGACGCGGCTCATATTTCTCTTGCATGTGTGTTTGATTAATTAAAACGGAGTCGATTTCCAATGTTTGTTCTGGTCAGTGCATGCAATTCATTAGGCACTCAAAGCACGGCAACCCATTTGAACAGCTCTCCAGAACACTTCAAAGGTCATGGCCATTTGTTCATGCTAATTTAATGATTCCGCTTCGCTGTAAGTATCATGCTCAAAATGTTATAATTTTGCGTATTACCACTTGAGAAAGAAGTCGTGCTCTTGCAAATGCAGCCTGCCAATTGCACCAGTATCGTAGAAAGCCGATGCAGCCATGGGTTCCTTAATAGCCCTATGCTCTCGCTCGGCGTTCAAGGGAGGTCTTGTACAATTCGTAGCCTCGGAGCCCTTCATTGTTTAACGATGGGAAATTTATAGCACAAAAAGGTATATCGCGTACGGATATTGCTCGGGCGAAGTGACGACGGCCGGACTGCACGACTTTATCTAATAGCATTGCATTCTTCTGTCGCATAGAATTTCGTTTTCATTTCTTTATACTTCTACAGTGCCCCAGTTTTGGGTTTATTTTCTGCTAAAAAAAAGAGGGCCTATGTATCAAAAAAGGGGAGCGTGGAGGAAAGAGCACCCTACAGTAGCCCTAACTTCGGCAGGAGGGAACCCCTGGTGTTCGTGAGCCGTTTTGCTTCTGCTCCTTTTCTGCAAAAATAGGTATTACTATGAGTTGATTGTATTACTCTTTCTCCATTCAGTGCGTAACATCGACTTGGTCAGTAGGTCAACCTATTAGAATACTTGATGCCCATTTGTCAGTAGTAGTTAATCTAAGCCAAAGAACAATCAGAGACTCGAAGCCTTGGAATGTTGGTTCATATGTCATGAAAGGGTTGCATAATCGACAACCCTTGCAAATCCGTTAGAGCCGTCCTTAACACCATTCTAGTGAAATGTTTTGGTTACTCAAAGTGTTCATTATTCGGAAAGTCTTTTTTCATCATTTTCAAATGAGTGGCATATTCGTTGGATAAAAATTTTTTGAAGTGCTGCCTTGTGTATGTTCTCTCAGCTCTGCGAGCTATGCAGTCCAAAATTACTTACTGAACTCATTCTCGACGGCATCGGCCGGGTTTTCTTACTTAAAGTCGTTTGATAAGTGCGAATCACTCAGTTTAGCAAATTGTGTATGTCTCACATGCCCTACATCTACTCATTCAAGTCCAACATAGAGGGAGGATAATTCTTCAAGTTTGGCTTCCGTCTAGGAGAAAGTAGGGGAGGGAAAAAGCTCAGATGCGGTTCTTCTCCCTTCATATTCTGAGTTCAATGTTCATCTACTTTAAAGGCAAATCCTTGCACCTCACTGGTGCAATGAGCGCTTTAAGTAATAGCTTAGCTGCGGAACGACCTAAAACGTAGGAGAAAGAAAGCAGGCGAAAGCTTTGCTAAATCAAGGCCTAAGCAGCGGTGATTTAGTTAGGTACGGAATTTAGAATTTCCTCGTGGATCCTCCTATGTCGGGCTAATCCGGAGTTTACCATTTAATATCTGTTTGTTCCCATGTTACATTGCTTGGGCCAACTTGAGATATATCTATAGATTGCTGGGAAAATTTCCCACAAAATGTTCAATTTCGACAAAATGGGTATTTTTTCGACATCAGGTAACCATTTTCTGCGGTGAACTCATGCCACTTGAATGATTATTAATGTGCTCTTACCGCTGGTGTATTTCGTAGAGCGTGGGCTACTGTAGGAGCAAACAGGGGAATGTATAAAGAAGTAATGCAATAGATTTTATTTGTAGTGTGAGTGAATAAAGTGGTTAAAGCTTGCTTACTATGAATCGTTCAAAAAAAAAATTTCTGTTGGCCAGCTGATCGTTTGTGTGAACTGTTTACTGCGATCAGTGACAAGTGCTTTTTTTCAATTGTTTTGTAAAGTGAAGACACCATGCTGAACAGCTGCGAAGGTCGCAGTCTTCCGTTCGGCCTGGTTCAAAGATGCCATTTTATCGCGTTCGTCAGAAGAAAAGAATAACTTTTGAGAGAGCCGAAATTCACATGAAGTAAAAAGTGTGTTCAGGTAACGGTTGTGAGCGCCGAGGGGTGGACTGGAAGAACACACCGGTTCTGCTGACTGGCGAACTCTTCTCAACAGGACCAGAGTTTTCGAGGTTAATAGTTTTTTCCTTCATAGCTTTCTAAAATGAGGCTGGAACAGAAGTTTTCCCATTTGTCAATTTGTATGAATTATCAACTTTAGTGTAGGACACTATTTCGAATGCCAATTAAAATATTGTTATTTTGTGAGAATCCGACAATAATGCAATGAATGACTTAAAGGCGAAGAAAACATAAGTCAGGGACATGATATATTTAGTGAGTGTCGGTAGGCCTGAGAGACGAAGTTCTCCGGGAGACGGGTGGGAACACGAGGGCACGCAGTTAGCAGAGAGTTAAATGCCTCGTTAGCCGGATTTGATAGCAGCGGACGTTATTGTGCTGCATTGCCACAAGGTGGCGCTGTCTGCAGCGTAGCCAGGTAAAGCGAAGCCTTAGTTTGCTTGTAGCGCAGCCTCAGGGGCAGTTACCACACTTCCTCACTAGGGCTGCAGTCATAGTCTATGGAGGTTTCTGAAGATTTTAATGTTACATGCCTTTAAATCTCACTGGTTAATACTTTTGCATCTAGTCAATCCCCCTTTTAGTTGCACCCCTCTCGAAAANAGAATTCAGTGCCCTAGATCCGCACTTTTTGAGCACACCATGAGGCAGTAATAATGTATTCAAAATGCTGACGTAGAAGGAGCTTCTTGCAGCGTGCGCCGTGATTGCGCTTGCTTGCATGTGTTTGGCAATTTCTTCCGTCATCGCCAAGCGAGTATGGACAATGAGCAAAAACTTGTGATAGTCGGGCACTCATAAGTAACCCTGAAGCGTGACTGTGCATTGGTCTGTCTCTCATGAATCCATCGAATTGCAAAAGTATCTGATTGCATAAGGTGTCCGCGAATTGTACTGGCCATAAGTGTTAGCCAAAACGGTTTTCCATGCTTCTCTTTTTTTTTCAGAAAATATCAATGGTAACCTTGAAATTTTTTTCTTTGAATATTCCTGAGGGTATGAGAACATTAGAAACGCAGCATATCAATCTTTGGAGGGCGTTGCTCAAGCGAGAAAAAATGATGCACTGAAAATCGTTCCGGGGAACATTTTTGACCGCTACTGAATATATGCTTGCTTCGACCTGATGTAAAATTTGATTCGATTAGTTCTGCATTTGAGCGAATCAACAGGCTGAATTTCCTCTTCGCTTTTCATGTTCGATGAATCACATTTCGCTGTAAGAGGATTTGTGGAACTTTTTTCAAAATTTCGGGCGCACACCCAAAGCAGCACACACATGGATGCATCAAAGCGCGCCTGGCTTCAAAAATTCTTTGCTACTCGTTTCTAAGCACAGTTTCAGGCAATAATCCTCATTTCAAGATAGAGATGCGCTGCGTACGTTCGGAGCGCGCCAGGGCATGAGTCTCTCATCCTGCAAGGGTCACTTATTGCGGTCTGAACATTGTGAGCATTAGACAACTGACTTGCACTTGGGCAATCTAAGCATTTCATTAGGCAGACCAAATCACATTCAAATGTTACCACGATTTTGAATTAGAGCAGATGAGGTAGCATCCAAGATTAGTACTCCGAGTAGCATTTTCTGGGATACTAAAAGATGACTATAGTTGACACGCGCAAGCGTGAGATGGCACTTAAGCTATCGTCGGCATCGCTGGCGAAAGGCTCATAGTAGCGTGGGGCTTTTTTTGACGAGATTTAAGAGTGTCAAACACGCAACGAGTGGACGCACTTCGCACAAGTGCGACTTTTTGTAAATCGCGCAGGTTTTTCTTGAGGACTCCGATTAGGCGACATCCTTCCAGCTGCCTACCGCTATATTATACTCTTCTATCTCGCTCTCCATTTACTCATTCTATTCTAGTCACCAGATCAATCAGGTGTTACCAGGAGTGTCCTGGTAAAAACCTTTTCGAAATGATGATTCGAACAACTATGGTTATATGCTTCATGTTATACAGCTTCCTGAAGTCCGAAATGACAAAACATGGTGGGATATTCGTGCCGTACACTTTCCACCAGTTCATGCTTGAAACCTACTGTTACGTGAAAACTTACTTAAATGGGTAGCTGATAGTCCCTATGGCAATAAGGCATACATTACAAGCCACATGTACTATTCTGCGACATTATACAAGTGTCAGTCGAAAATGCAAAACTTGGTCACCAAAGAGAATCAAACCATGGACCAAACTTGGTCCCTTTGGACTATAGACTCCCCGAAAAAAACGAAACATACTCTATGTTCGGCATGCACGTATGCTAATTATTGTGCAGAAAACGGTTTAGTTAGGAGCGCGGAATGACTTGAAAGACTTTAATGGTCAGAGCCATCAATCTGAAGGAGAACCAGTCCATACTCGGGTCGTTTGAGTTCACATAACTGCGGGTAGTTATCACGCGCCGAAGATTGAATCCGTTCTTGTAACTCTACTAAGCCGACCAGTTTTCATCTCTTTGAGATGTCTAATTCGGTACCAGATTGTCTGGGAGGACAAAACAGTTGATTCGTAGACTGATGTGTATCGACAGGCTCCCGCAAGTTATTGTACGGACCATCTATTTATTAAATATTGCTTTTGCTGCTTATTCATTTCATTTATTGCTGCCACATGCAAATTCGTATTTATTCTTATTCGATCTTACAATCTAATGCTTCGTAATAGCTATGAGCAAATAAAATATCGAGATGCCGACTTGCAATTTCGAATGAACATTAGAAAGATGGCCGCGCTCAAAAGCTATAACAGTTTTTTTACTCCTTTTACGCAGCGCTCTAGGGTCTGTCGTCATTGGTGCCGAAAGGCACACCGACGAAATCATCGGCATCTTATTACGAACACTAGCGAGACCACCTTGTCCCGTTAATAAGCGATTAAGACTCACTAAAGTTTTACACACGCCACTGCAATGAGCCGCTAATGACTTGGGCAATATTTCATTTCATCCATCCAATCCTCACCTTTTTATTGGGCCATCATTTTACGCGCTAAAGACTGTACGAAGCGACCACTACTCAGCACAAGCCGCTTGCACGTGCCAAGTGCTCGACCAAGGACCGCACTCACAGTAGCATAATATATTCCGAATCCATTAATTCATTGTCAAAAATAATATATTCATACTCAATTAGGTCTGTCAAATCAATCCATGCTTTACAGTATTCGTTATATAGCTTTTTGTCTACCCCGGAGTGTTCTGTTGTTTCATCTGAACCACTTGGCGCAATCTTTCACAATTCGTTTACTTATCATGACCACTTCTGATTGCGCTGGGATATGGACAGCGTTTCTAACCTTGCGAACTGGATACCTCAGGTGTGTTCTCGCCCAACAGTAGGGTCTGCGCACCTTCATCGAAAATTCAAGTCTTACGAGCACCCCTTTATGCCTACGACATTACCTCGTCTTACCATCTATGAGGCGACCTTCTCACCTAGAAACGCATGCTACTACAAACACCAGTGAAATCACCCCGTCGTGGCTTGAGAACCCTAGACACGCTCATTATTGATGGGGAAGAATTTCTTATCTGACTTTTATGTGTTATATAGAATGCATAGAAATCTGCTTAGTATGCCTGGCTGCCTACTTTCAGCACCTATCAAAGGGAAACCGTCATAACCTTAATCGTACAATGCACCATTGGTGAAGGTAGCAATAGGGTAGATCGCGGTGGTAGCAAAGTATCACTGATTAAACTTCCGCTGCGAGAACGCCGTGATTGTTCCGACCTGCCCGGGATTCGGTGAGCTCGAACTGTGCCATGTTCCCGTGGTAAACTCTTCTGACAGCGTCAGTGTAGAAGGATATCATGAAGTTCCCTGATAGAGTAGAATGTGCTCTTCAGTTTACTTGGGAGCAATAGCATTGATTCAGCACAAGATAAATAATTCCGTTTTGAACGTGGGTACAGAATAACTTTTTTCATTGCCCCCACCCCCACTGTGCTTACTGCTTATGGGCAGGATGTCATAACACTTGTTGTTAGGAGAAGGGTCAACAGTGCTGCGTTCAGACTTCATCTTTTCAATTTAGGGGTCTTCAATTACGCTCCATGTCTCATACGATTGACTGTAGTGAGCCAAGTAACTTGAAACTCTCTTCAAAATAGGGTCTACATATCAGCTTTTGGAAAAATTGGTAAAACTCATGCTTTCTACCACTGGACCACGAATGTCAATGATCCAAGTTAGCGTATACTATTGTACTGGCCCATCGCTCGCTTGAAATTCCTTTTCCATTCTCTTCAAGATAGCCCTTTTTCTCAAAAGGGGCACTTTGGGAGAACACAGAAATGAAGATTCAAACGAAGCCAGCTGTGCTGTGTTCGGGCTAGATCGTCCGGACCACAACAAAGAAATCGCTCTATCGGCGATGTCACTCTTGTCCTTCCAATCGCTTCTATTTTGAAAAGAGAGTTGCTGACACTCTCCGAACCAGAAGGCATACGCATCCAGCCTGCGCTCCTTCTGTTCTTTCAGATGGCTGTTTTTATGCCGTATTTCCTTTCAGCAAACAATTTCGCCATTTGTTTCAGATATGCTCAACAGACAGCATCACCTTTGATTATTATGAAACATCTGAATGCGGCTCTCATCGTTGGAGTTACCGTAGTCTTCCTATTTCTGAACATTTATGGACTGATTGAAATTCTTCGGTTTCTACGAGACAAGCAGCTTCAACGACACAAGCTTCATGACTCCGATGAACTGGTGGAGGTAGACATTGCGGAGCCGGTGGAGGGTGAGTGTTTTTTTTCTCCCTGAGCGAAAAAAAAACTATCGGTATCTGTTGGCACGTATGACGGCCTCATTGCGTCAACATATCCAGATTTCTCCCACATGCCAGATTCAATTTACTCAGCACGAAAGATGCAAACATATAGCCTGAAACCAATTAATTAATGGACAAATTCCTGGGACCAATACAGTGACCCTTCAGGGTTTCCAACACGACCCCTTCGATTCTTCTTTGACGGTCCTGCATACCTCCTACAATCAACAGTGCTCCTATAACTGCTTCCAACAACACCAAAAGTGGATGCAATAGATTTAATATTTGGAACAGTGAACATTTCAAAAAATCTGTAGCTCCCAAAAAAATCAAAAAAGAGATTCTGCTACAGTTTTTCTGAAATCCCAAGCCCACATATGCGATCCTCATTGGGAATTGCCAACGCATAACTTTATATAATCAGCGCTCTCCTTATCGGTAAGGTCATGTGGAAGAAAACCGCACAAGATCGCAATTGCAAAATTCGCTATCGTACTGCTGAGATAAGAGTTTCTGTAAGTTTGCAGAAAGGTCCAGCCCTACAGAATTTGAGAAACCGAACTCGAAATCAAAGATTGCAGTCGCTTTTCGGAAGTGTGCGCGTAACCGCTAACCTCACTTATCGCAAGAAAGTCTTTCAGGGTGTGATCTTTTTCGCAACGGAAATTTTGCATGCCAAGTAGCACCAATATAAAAGAAAACAGGACTTATAAAGCTGGCAGTTATTTTCGCCGAGGCGGCTCTTGAAAGGTCAAAAGAATCGAAAGATTTGCTGGTTAGGTGATTTTTACAGGGGCGGATTGAAATTACGGATCTTCTCTGCAAGAATACCTGGACCGGCGTGCAATGAATAGAAAACATCTAGTATTATAGCGGTGCGCTATTGGAGAAACATTCGGAAGCTCCTCACCTGAAATGCAAAACCTCTATGTCTCCACAGGGGAATCGAATCTTTGGAACATATGCTCACCGCGCTACTTGTTTGGCTTCACAGGGACGCTTCAGTGTACGATGGCCCCTGTTCACGCACATTTCTCATAAAGATGCAAAACAATGTTTGGAAAAGTGCTCCCTTGTGATAACCACGCAGTGCCATCCATTCCCATTGGCCAACCTCAGCTTCTTACGTAACAAAAGCTTTCATGGTCCCTCGGGTATTTTCAACTGATTCGCCATCAGGCTAATCCTTTCTTCTTTTCTCCATGCTGTGGTTGTGTTTTGGGAGAAAAGGAGAAATATGTTCACCGCATTATGAGTAAAGAACGGTCATATCCTTCTACCATCGTTCTCACGATTTGCTCCGCCCATCAAATTACATTCATCGTCCCCTTTACGTTTACGGCTGTAAAGGCTCGCCAAGCCGAAATTAGCAAATAAGTTTACGCCATGTTGATACAAGCATAGGCTATTTCCTTTCATAATTCTTGAAAGCCCTTTTCGGAAATAATGAATGTCGTAGTCAAAGACTACCAGTCCGTAAGGCCCACAAAATTGATTGTGTGTCCATGTCATCGCCAAATGAGAATGCTGTCAAAAAATTGTGCGGACTGGAAGTTCCTCGAAACAAGTCGTCAGGGTTTTAACGCCCATTAAAGGAAAACTGTGAGGGAGGCAATTCCCAGCAGGGCTGTTCCATGGCTGTGCAGCTCCGACCGTCTTTTGATGTGCAGCGGAGAATTCCGATCTCATTCTTAGTCATGATTCGGCATCGAGAACGTCTTTGAAAATGAATAGCATTTCATTATACATGAATGCGTCAAGTGCAAAATTGGCCAGCTTGAACGAGTTTTGAAGACTGAATAGCATTTCTTCAAACGAAACTGCAACATATGCGACGAAAACCTTTGTTGAATAGTCCTTCCAAATCGCGAACTACTATACAGCCATACATTATCAGGAATCGCCACATTTTGCGCGCTGAATCAGTGAACTCGTTGCAGTGTTCCGCGGTCCTTCTTGCAATCGACTCTTACTCTTCAACTATTTTTGAGGCTTTTACTAACTTGTCTGCATACAGCACAGATTGTTTTGTCTGATGAGGGTGCAATAAAAAATCAGTTATCATTCTATTAGTAAGTAAGTAAGTAAGTTACCCATTCTGAATGTGGCAAAATATGGCTCATTTAGCATCATTGTCACTCACTTTCGCGGCGGGTCTTGTCCTTCAGACATTATCTCGTCGCTATTTGCGCGAGTCGGAACCACTCCCGTCGCTGCCGCTCTCGTACTCTGCGTACTGTGCGCCTATCAGATTAGTGGATTACATGTTAACTGTATCAATCTTTTAAAAAAAAGATATACAGAATGAATTGACCTATGACTTTTTTCCCTTCGTACTGTTGGCCTTGCCGTCCATCAGTTATGAATACTTCACTTAGGCAACATTTTCAAACAGAAATGCTGGCATTGCTCTGAACATAACTACTTTTCCTCAGCTCACCGTTGGTTACACTCTTCTCTGTTGAGCCTCATCAAACCGCTGATCTATCTTTGTCTTTTTTTTCAGTGGATCCCCAGATGATTTTGCTTTCCTTTAGAACCCCTCAATTGTCCGAGGAATAGTAATGATTCTATCCATCTAAAGGAGATCTGGTGTGGTATCACACCATCAAAAATATTCCAGCAGAACAAATTTGAAAAAAATCCGCTGCTCATCCATCCAAGCCTCACTCGCAAACTAAGCTAGTGGTACTCTAATGAGCGATATCGGAGGTATATATACCGTCTATTAACGTTCACGCTCCACTGTGGCTTCTTATCTGTTTTAATGGTTTCCTCAGCAATCTTTTCTTTTCTTTTAGCTGCTGCATTAAGTCTCCCAGCTTCAGCGGCCAGGCCCCAGGAACATTGACCTGTTTGATAACTTCTAACATTCGACCAAGTGTGAAAGGGATCGGCTTCTGTTGTACGCGCATTGTACGCAGAGTGTTCCAATCAATCGTAGAGCGTTATCTTGATGCATATCTGAGCTATGCAAACCGATCAGGGTAACTGCCCTTCAGTCAAGTAGTTCAGTTAACATAAATCATAAGTTAATCCACCCTCCTAGAGACCAAATGCTCAGCCGTAATAACCGTCTCGAAAAGAACGTGTAGAGATAAAAAGTTTGGACGTTGAATCGTTACAGCTCCCGAAAAGCTTGTTGGATATATCTCCCAGGTCATTAAAGTACTTGGCGCGATATCCCTACTGATAAAACCTGAAGTAAAACGCGAAGTCGTAATAGTACTGTTTTATTGTTTGTTTCTAGAAACAACAAGCAGACGTCCGGTCGTCAGAACAACAACGTCAACAGTTGTTCGAACTACTCATCGCACCAGAATCACTACGTCTCCCACACCAACCCAACCCACAACAACTACGACGTTGCGAACTCTGCCACCGACGACTCAACCCACAGGCATCACGACTATGGTCTTTATGGCAGGCCACATCCCAGTAAGCATGCCGAGCATCCTCATCGCCATCATCACACCGCCACCCCTCACCACAAAGTGTTTCCATATTTTGTGAGTGGTTTGTTTCTTCCTGTTACATAAGATGCTAGGTCTGCCAACTATGCCAATCCACCTGTTTCTCTCCTTCCTCCTCTTACTCTTCTTCTACGGTAGATTGTGGTTGCAGTAACAAAAGAGAAAGTTTCCCTATCTGTTTTGCAACTACTTGGTGATACTATACAGTTATGCTTCGGCTTAGATCAACCTGTGCCGCCTAACTCATCTTAGGCTTCTTCCATACATAATATTAGGTTGGAAAGAAAGTTCTGCACTCTTTCTAAAATTTTCTTTTTTTCTGAAAAATCATAGGTAACATTTATGACTAACAAATGGTAGAGCATTCTCGAGGCTTCAATCCACGAGGTGGATATAAGTGCTGCAGTCAGTAGTTATCCAAGAAAATTCAAAAAACCTCGACCACTAGCAAATCCATACTCCGAGTCACTGTCTAGTACAAATGTCTCCATAACTATGGATTCGTGTCAAAGACCAACACTATCTGCAATAGCTTCAATAGGCATGTCGTGTTCACCGCTACAGCGTGTTTCAGCTTTACCAGCGCTTTCGATCTTTTGATATTTTTATAAGAAGCCAGCAGCGTCCCTCACACTCCATTACAGGTAGGGCTCTTACAGAAGCTCCACTACATACCCTTCGTTATGGGCACCATTGTGTAGGTAGAGGCCTAGGCTGTGGAATACCAGAAGCTGGCCGAGGCAGCTCGTCAAGAGCCCTCGTACCGCGACAATATTCATTTCTTTCATGACATTGCGAATCACCATGATCCGAAATGAGCCCGGTAAGAAATTCTGGAGTTGCGGCAAGATTTCTTTCCTCTCTTAGCGTAATCCCCTGGTCGAGCTATAAATGCTACCTATCCTGGACCTTTAATCATCATCTTGATGACGAAATAATTAGACGATCAACTCCAACTCGAAAGTGAGGTCGCCTCCTTTCTCGACCCGCACTCCGCTGGGTTTTGGCAAAGGAGCATCAAAATTTCTGAGCGTTGAAGACAAGTGGTGGACACTCATGGTAGATACATGAGACCGGTCAGGCCAGTTGTAACAAAAAAGATGAAACATAAACAAATATCTCTGAACACGATGTCGGCAGTAACTTTCTTGCAACAACTAAATACACCATAGTCATTGCGATAGAAGTCTTATCGTTAGACGCAAGCAATCTCATTATGACTTCAATTTAACGGTTTATCCCTAGCGAAATTAGATTGAAAGCGCGGCGATAAATAGTCAATAGCAAACACACGATAAGTAACGAACGAAATAAAATGAACATTTCTCTTTCAGATTGCTTCAACGACTACCTCAACTGCTCCACCACGAATTCATATTACTACCAACAAGGTTTTCGTGATTTTATGACTTGCAGCGTTTTCTGAAGGCAAAAAATTCTCACCAAAAAATCAAGGCAATATTCTGATAATCTTGTCTTTATCTATTCAACTCTGACGATCCTGTCCTTATCTGTTCTTCTTTGATTATCTTGCCCTAGAACTATGGAGAGACGTATCGCTGAAGATTTCATAGACGTCTTGCCATCAAGTGCAAGATTGTCGCCTGTACAAGAAACTATTTGTTTCAATACTTCAGAAATTATTGAATTTTTTGGCCTCATACTCGAAGTACAGTACTAACCCCTACAGTTCAAAAAAAAAACGTGAATTTGTGTCTTATTTCGTTTTTTGTATAATAATACGATTCTTCAATTGCAAAGGAGTTTGCTACCAGGCTCAGCTCATCGAGCTTGACCGCAGTTCTAGAACACCGCAAATTTCGGAAATCCCTACATTTAGAATCCTATTGTATCGAATTGCCTGAAAACACTAACTTAAGGACGAACCTAAATTTTCCAGTGACGTGTTACTGACGCGTAACACAGCTCTATAGAACCTAACCACACATAGAAAGAACTGCTCCAGTAGAGTACAAAAAGCAAATGACAGGAACCGTCAAAAGGTCCACAAAGCTATCAATAAGTAGCTTACTTCATCTAGCTCGTCCTTGTTTTGCACACCGGTGTATGTATAAGGCTCTGACTGAGTCTTCCATATAGTGTCGAACATTCTGATAACATTTTTACCCCATTTGGTGCTATTATCTCGAATCTCTTTTCGCTCATACTGGTTTTCACTACTATCTCGAATCTGTTTTCGCTCATACGTTTTCAAAAGAAAAAACAAAGAAAAACAGCAGGAACACACTGACCTGTGGCCCTTTCTGTTTGGCGCACCTATGTACTCTATAGAGCTCCCAAGAGTGAGAGTGACTCAAGTCCCTCACTGTTTAATTCTGAGCTCTTGGTGAGGAGCAAAATTATATTTCTCATAGGAGGAAAACCTTGAAAAACTTACGCGGTCCGACTGTTTGTTGAGAGATTCATCAACGCATCAAAGTCGCGTAAAAGTCCTAAGTCAGCAGATCAAGCCGTACTTTGAGTTGAACTTTAGTCCTCAGCAAACAGATACAGCTCTCAAATTCTTGCGATGCCCTTTGCGCAAAAACTTTTGTGTACATTCACTGATGGGAAACCAGTACTCACAGACGTCATTCCATTTTTCGGAATCCTAATCTGAACCTACGGTAACTGAAATGCTTCGACTTATTGAACGATGCACTTACGTGCTCGCACCCAAAGAGCGAAAAGATGAACAAACTCGGGATGAATTTACTAAATTTCACAGTTCAATATTCTCAAGGCGATAGATGCTGTTCCGATTGGTGATTCACATATGATATCGAAATTTCATGAAATGATATTCACGAACAATTGGCCTTTTTGGAAATGCAAATCTCAGGTGTTGTAAATGCTCAACAGCAGCTCTCCGAATTAAAGGCACGGACCGCGATCAAATTGATGTGTTACTTTCTTCGACGAAAAGTGCGAAGAGATCGACGACATCACCAGTGGAGAGAAAAGCAAAAAATGCCATAGAATACACTAAATTTTTCTGTGAGGCCACGGTACGACGAAGAGACAAGTGCTACAAGGAGAGAGGGTCTGTGAGAGAGCATTTGTACGTGGAGGGCACAGACGCTACGTAGGCGCGATTGATGAAGATAATAGCGGTAAAACGAAGGCACTGGCGCCTCTGTGGCACATATTCGAGTGATGAATGTGCCACAATCCTGGCAATGAATGCTGCTACTCCACCCTTTATAAGAATTTCTTCAAAGATCTAGTCGCGACCGGTGCCTTTATTGGTGTGAAGCTCACAAGGTCGCAGGCAAGACACACTGCCACAGTGCATAAAAACCCAGATCTCTCTCATCGTGGGCGATTCTCAGTATAGGCAATCGCTTCCCCCATAATACACATTTTAAGATATTCGCATCGCGAATTTCTCCCCAAGTTGCTTCGCTGTTAAGAAAAAGAACCAATCCTTGGATTGACGTCATATATGGCGACACTTCCCGGAAACTCCTTTTCCATCCGCAAGCACTAGCGTGACCCTCTGCACTCATGTATGTTGTTGTAGAGTACAAAAGGAGCCTCATTGACCTGAATGCGAACCCTAGGCGATGGCTATCCGTGTGTGTCGGAATGCTCTCTTTGTCAAGCTTCCGCCGGAAAGGCCTCGAACCACGAACTGCAATGGGCCGGTTTTTGTTTATTATATTGTTCATGGGATTTTGGACTCCTTGCTATTAGTGCATCCAGTCGTGCAAATCTTCGCAGCTTCCCAAGCAGTGCTTACGCTACCTCTTGGAGAGGGAGCAAGACTACCAAATTCTTTATTAGAAGGTGGACAGTTGATGGAACGAAAGCATTATAAAATTTTGTTGAAACTATGGTTCGTAAGAACGGTGGTGGTTGACTTTTGAAATGAAGACATTATTTTCGAAATACTACTAGTATCAGGGTACACTTCGCTTCTATCACAGTTGTATTCTGTGGAGGCACTGGTCGCGCTGACTGTGAGGTTAAAGGAATCCTTCGCGGAAAATTCTTGCATTCTTTCTTAACATGAATGTGTCAGTTGTGATCACTGGAAACAGCACACAAAGTTTCACGCATGAAGATTCGGTTTCCGAAGAGAAACAAACTACAAAAATACATTCTATGGACAATCGAAGGTAATTCGGGCGGAGCCAAAGGCAGGGGCATGGAAAGTATGGAAGGAAAGTGGTTGCGGGAGTCGGATACCTTATTCAGTGCGATCGCAATGAAGATCGGATTAAAGCGCGCGATTTCGGAGAGTAGAGACAAATCGATCGATAGAATAAGACGGAGTAGAAGTGTAAGATGTGAGTGCAATAAAGCAGAAAGCCAGAAAGAGTTTCTTCCTTTAACATCAAGTTAGCACCTAAAATATTGTATCGTGAATATAGAAAGCCATGGGGGAAAGTACTGCGCGAGACGAGTCACTTAAATGGCTAGAATAAGGCTCAGAAATGTGGCCGTGTCCACACGACTACCAATTGAATGGCGACGCATGCCGGCGCCGCCGCGCCGAACACCTACCCTTCCCCAACCACGGGTTAGACCGCCTATTTCGCTTTCGGGTTACATTGTCCGGTACCGTCTTCAGCATATGATGGCACACATATATTGCTACGTCATCTTTTGTAACTAGTACAGCGAACAGGCCGCCAAGCTCTATCCGAGTGGCGCTGCCGTGTCGACTGAGAATATGGGATAAGGAGTGAAACCACCCCCTTCTCCCATCGGACAACAGAGACCCTCTACGCCTTTAAAGATGGAACATCTGCTATATTGTTGACATTAATAACATCAATACAAGATCAAAACCACTCTTCCACATCGAATGACGAAATGCTCTTACAAGCTCGATAACGTTTCCAAGTGCTCCCGCCTCTCAGAAGCGCGACCTCTGCCTTTAAGTCGTTCTTACTCAGAAGAACTTTTTATTAATTCATTTATTGTAATGGTTTTTAATGGTTTTCCTTCAGCGTGTTATGATGCAGTGATAATATTCGGATGGGCATTGCTTGCTTTAGATACCCGATCCTACCACCTGATCGGTCTCGGATAGAAATCCACCTTCCGCATTCGAAAGAGACTGTTCGTCATGAGTTGCCAAGGTACGGAACTACCATTCACGTGCCCAAATTCTCCAGTCCTGCTCCTCCTCCTCCTCGGCCTCCTTTTCCTCCTCATCGTCCCACAACAACAACAACCACCACCTACAACCACGTCCACTACGCCTCCATTAGAAAAGTGAGTTCGAACGCAGTAGAACTTTTCAAAAAATGTGATTTTTCATATTCAGAGATGACGTCACCATTGTCACTGCATTAATGGACATCGGGAGGGGCGAATGGGATCGCTATCGCCGTCCTCTCGAACAATACCATTTATTCATGGAGAACTTGCTGTCTCTTCAGAATTACATGGTAGGTAATTGTAATATTTCCTTAGCCGCGCTATTTCATGGGAAAAGAATGCATAGGAATAGAGCTGACAGCTGGGAAACAAAACTTACTAGCAGCAGATGGCAGTTTACCACAAAATGCTGGGAATACAAGTTGTCATAGCTTTTGACATTTTTTGTATTGTGTCTGAAACGAGTTCTGCCTAGCACCCACGACCTTGGGGTACATTTATGAGACCATGATTAACTTTGGGACTTGCCTGGATTTAGAAAAGTGGAATTCTGTTCAACTATTTGAGGAGACTTTGTTTCTCTGTAACTTTTCCAGTCTTCTTCCTAGTGTTGATTCGGTGCAGTCGCAGAGTGTGCTGCTTTATCAATGAAGCATTTTTCAAGCCTTGCACGGATCGAACTCGTTAGTTTCTAGAGGTGCAGACATGAGCCTACACTTTTAACCACTCGGCCATCCCTGCCTCTCAGCAACACTTCCAGTATCCCGATAAATCACGGAAATCGGTGGGGTATCTGCATGAAAGCCATGACAAAGCGATCGAGTCATGGGCATCTTGAGAAAGCCGCAAGAGACGCAGAAGAGATTCACGACTTTTAAAGATGTGGAACTAGTATGTACAGCCACTAAGTCTTTCAGGGCAAGGTGCGCTTTTTCAAAACGGTTTTGTGCATATTGTAGGGACGCATGTAGGGAACGCAAAACCATGTTTCATTTTCGCTGAACGGTTATAGCAGTACCAAAAAGAAGCATAAGA
>MU896181.1:0-10408 GCA_036418205.1 Ostertagia ostertagi | reverse complement strand
TTGCGCCAGCGAATCGAACGATGCACCAGCGATTCGAACTATGTACCAGCGAATCGAACTATGTACCAGCGAATCTTGCATTAAGTTCAAAACTAGGTTGGTAGTCCAGGTTTCAAGTGAGTTTGTGGTTGCCGTCGGACAAAGAAGCCTTTGGTGAGGCCACACAAACCCCCCGATTACGCAATCTCGCGGTTTACTCCCCGATTTCGCCCATCCTGAGGCATAATGACTGATGACCATGAAACACTTTATCGTGGCCTTCGGTGCTACGGTAGTGGCTGTCGATTTTGTATGTGCAAAAACCTCTTACGGTTTCTGCGTCCATTATCGGAGGTCAACGGGCAAAGAAAGGGGTCCCATTTTGCGGACGGATTTCTTTGCTTTTTTCGCCACTGGGGCATTATTCAGCATCCCACTTCCACCATGAACCCAGTCCAATCTTATCGTAACCCTTCGATTTAAAGTGAACGGAGTGTTCTAGAAGTCCTCGTAATTCGGTTCTAGGAAGTCTTAAAGAGCGGAAAAGCTAGGTAGAGGTCGGCGAAGAAAAGAACTGCTATTGGTGGACAGAGCATTTACTGAAAAGGGTGGAGAAACTTATAAATCGACTCAGCGACAGCTCAGGGACCGGCGAAAAGTTCGGTGAGGTCGGCGAAGGAGAATATTCCAAAATTTAGGTGGGTGAGTCGTGCATCGGTGTGAGCGGACTTTGTTGGCGGGCGAATTATCGCCGTCAGTGATCGCCAATAAATGTGAGTATATTTAATATGTAGTTGTTGTAGTCCGGGTTGTAGTTTGGGGAGCGCCAGGGCAGGGGCCCGACTAAGGCGCAATAGGTTTTTCTTGTGCTGTTATGTTGTGGGGTATAGCCGGGGCAAGGGAGCCCTCGGCCCTTGGGCTGGGAAAGCCCGGGCCGTCGGTGGGCCTTGCCCCCGCGGGTTACCGCTTACCGCGACCCTTAAACCCCCCTTCCCTGGGTTAGGAACCCGTGACGCCCCGGGGAGCGGAGGCCATGCTTGCGGGAAACAGCATGGTCCCCGGGAAGGACCCGTAGGATGGCGTGTGTCCGGGAAAGGACCACGAGGGCTCCGAACCACCTGATGCGTCGTGTTGGAGGGTTCAGGAGGGCATCATTTCTCGAACCACGACAAGGTTTCTGTCTAGGGAACTTCAGTGGCTGTCGTGTTCCTTTCCAGGCCAGTGATGATAGGCTGCGGTAACGGAAGATGAACAGTTAGCGAAGTGAAACACGTCAAAAGTTAGTGCTCGGCTCACTTGTGGTAGCTAGAAACTCTGTTCTCAAGAGCTAGAGAAGTTCTGTCACTTAGAAATCCTACCCCTTCGCTCCTTTCCTGTTCCTCGCGCATATCCTCGGACATGCATGCGAGGATTTCGACTTGGCGGCCGGTTCAAATAAGCGCGATTTAGTGGATCTATGGAGCAAGCAAGTTCAGACAACTCCTCTAAACACACTTCTTCCTCATTTCAACGGAAATTAGAAAGCAAAACGATTTAGAAAGTTGAAGAAATCGTTCCGGGAATTTCTTGCCATCTTTCCCAGCATGAGTAGGTCCGTATCGATGGCTAGAGATATCCTACAAAGTTTCACGTAAGAAGTTCAGTTTCTGAAGAGAAACAAAGCGAAGTCACACTGTATGGACAGCCGAAGGAAAGCATGGTCCCAATGTGCAGTTTCTATGACGCAGACGCTTTGGAAAACATTTTGAACACGCAAGCCAAAGTGTCCAGTGGCATCGCAGATGAAGTGGTACCGTAAAAGCAGCTCAAAGAATAACGGGACTCGAGCCCATGACCTGCATCATGAGGCGCGAGAGCCTTAGGCCGATGTCATAGTTTGCGAATCGAGCGATTCGCTAGCGAATCGCTCGATCCGAGCGTTGCGCCAGCGAATCGAACGTTGCACCAGCGAATCGAACTTTGCGCCAGCGAGTCGAACGATGTACCAGCGAGTCGAACTAGGTACCAGCGACTCAATAGTGGCGGGACCCAACGTTTAAAGGAAGCCCGCCACTTTCAAACAGTGTCACGTGACAGTGGACGCTGTTTGAAAGTGGCGGGACTTGCAGTGGACACTGTTTGAAAGTGGCGGGCTTCCTTTAAACGGGTCCCGCCACTATTGAGTCGCTGGTACATCGTTCGACTCGCTGGCGCAAAGTTCGATTCGCTGGTGCAACGTTCGATTCGCTGGCGCAACGCTCGGATCAGCGATTCGCTAGCGAATCGCTCGATTCGCAAACTATGACATCGGCCTTAAGCACAACCACGGCAATACAGGCTGGTCATTTTGGAGGATCGCTTCCCTTTTATCGGCTGTATCTTCCAACTTGCCCATGTAATGCCTTATCAATCTTGTTGGCATGATGGCGGCTATCGGGGTTAACACGTCCGAACAACGTCGTTCTTTACCGTCGCTCATCCATGGTCGAAAATGAAAGGGCAATCAAAGGGGTACTATTTTGCTTATTTTTGACGGACTTTTTTCGCCATTGGCGTACTATTGAGACCCCCACGTCCCCTCCAAACCCCCCCGAGATCTATCGTAATCGCTGCCTTTATTCTTAGTGTAAAATAGTATGAGCCGTTGAAGTACCTTCATGAAACAACTGCTCCGATAGCAGCACCCTGGTGCAGCACATACTTGACACCTTAGCGTGCACTTCAAACCACCATTGAAGAAACCGGTCGCGACAAATCTCTTGGGAACGAATGGGCAAGTGGTATGGTGGTTTGAGTAATAGACCTAACCAATAAGAGATTGGTTGCGCCTCCAGTGCAGTGGCTCCTTGTAAACGGCGGGACAAGGTGCCGGAAAAAGGTTCTCCCAATTACGGAGCTCGGCGCTCATGTCCTTAGGGGACATTCAGAACAGGGCATTCAAAAACCGCTGGTAGGTGACACTAGGACTAAGCCCAGGATTGGGAATAAACACCAGGGAGAACAATGGTTGCTCACACCCTCTCCAGAATTCTTTCCCCTCCCTAAGGCTTAGTCCCGAGTTCTATGAGTGGCCCACTCACTTCAATGTCCCCCCTAAGGACATGAGCGCCCGGAGCTCTTACCCGCCCACCGTTTCGGACATGCAAATGGTGTCAACGGTTGCGTGGTTAACGTGTGAATGTTATCGATTATGTTTGATATCCATTTCCATCATGGCATTGATATTGAGAAGCTTGTTGGTATGCTATCACCTTGACACGTCTGGGAGAGCTCTATCTCAGCTCTTATCTCGACATATCCCGTCAATCACGTGTGAAACTCTAGACCCTCCCATGTGCGATTGCTCCGTTTGAATTGCCGGTGCTCCCAAGATTGCCATACGCCGTATTCCGCTCTTTGCCTGCCGAACAACAAACGAGCGGAAAGGTAGATAAAGACGCTTTGGTAGGGAGTCATAGAGCATTTTGGTCTATCCATTCTTATCCAACACCTTCCGGAGCCCCGTATGCATACATCCCCTTTTCCGGCTCCTAAAATCTATAGCGACACTCATGTCATGCAACAGAGTGAAATCTAGACAGAAGCGTGGCACACCACCATAAGTAGTACGTTGCTCAGGGAGTGAGCGCAATACTTGTGGCGCAATACTGTCTGCACAAAGACTGATCATTTATTCACGAGTCCACCGCAGATCGGACTTACCTTGATCATTTTCTCTTGGCTGTTAGGTAGTGGGATCCACTCCCCTTTGATAGCTCTTTTGAGTAAGTCGCCATCGAGGGCAGCAGTGATTGGCGGAAGGAAGCATGACAGCAGGAGCACACCGAAGAGCACACGTAACCCGCTCGACATGGCAGCGAAAATGGTTTCTATCACAACTTCAAGTATTATATAGTGCTCCTTATCAAATCGGTATCACGTTCCGTGCCGTCAGCACTATTTGTTTTGACCAGCAAAAACGTGTTGTGTTGTAAGGCTGGATATCAAACAAGTGAACTGGAAGAATGGGGTGGAGACTAGGAGGCTGCCAACCGCTGCATGCTTTAGGCCGATGTCAGACTTTGCGAATCGCGCGATTCGCTAGCGTCCGCGGTCGCGTTGCGGTACCAGCCAATTGAGTGATTCACTGGCCGCGACGCGACCGCAGACGCTAGCGAATCGCGCGATTCGCAAAGTCTGACATCGGCCTAGGCAGGTATCAGACTTAAATCCAGCGGACTGCGCGAGCACAGTTCCTCGCGTTCGCACTGGCCATTTTCCTGGGCTCCCAGCGGCATCAGAGATTCATGAGAGCATAGGAGAAGGCGACAGTCATCGTGCGCATGAGTGGGATCTTGCCACTTCCTCACACTCAGGTCGCCTGGTGGGCACCGTTCGCATCGCGCGATTGCTGATCTTCAAAGTCTGACATTCGCACACGTTCGTGTGATTTGTGAAATTCACTTTTTATACGAATTCAGTTATACTTTTTAGACGAGGAAAAAACACATTCTTCTAATAAATTCCTGAGAGAGATTGGGGAAAGACGAGCAAATGTAAGCAATTGTAAGCCGGATCAAAAAAGTCAGAGCCACCTTCAGTGAGGGGGGGGGCATTAAGTAAAAAAGCGGTGTTTAAAGAACAATTCGTAATTCGGCAAGGAAGAAGCATACAGAGCAGAACAAAAATTGGTGAAGGGAACCCAGTGTTGCCAGTCAAAAGCTTGTGATGGTCGTGGAAAAGTCTACTCGTTTGGTGTATGGACGTCAGAGAATTTTGACGCTATTGTTCTAAGGAAAACATGTATGTACTACCCGTGCAGGTTTGTATTCACGACAACTAATCTTTTTTATTCACACATTTATGAGAATAGGACGAAAACGAGACATGAACCGAGCTGCCGATCGCGTAGCGATTAGAAACCTCTGCTTAAAGGCAAAAGTCGGGCTCAATAAGGGGGTATTATGGCGATTGAAACTGAGTATAGAGATGCGAAGTGGAACGACAGTGGAGAAAAAACTGAGAAAAACCGTCGACAAGGCCGTTAACAAAACCCTCTTTCCCACTAGCAGTGAAGGAGGCTGGCTTGGGGAAAGAGGCACGTACAAACAAGTTTTCTGGAGATGTCAGTCGTTCTATCGGTTGATACGGCAATCAACCTAGCTGATTTCACACGTTATGCCAGCCACGCACCACTTCCGGAGGTGGGCGGTCCCGGATTGACAGGCGGTCCCGGATTGAAACCGACGGCCCCGGGGGCTTAACGACGTTTTTCAAGGTGGGAAGTTGCTGCAATGTGTGCAGCTACCCACATACAACCTCCAGGCACGGGAATTACTTCTCTAGCGTGCCTGAGCCCGACCTTTGCCTTTAACCCTTTGACGACCGTGTGGCCCGCCGGTGGGCCACACTTTCGCTCGGTGGCGACACGTTTTTAGGGGTTTATTTTGGCATTTTTATGTTTCAAAACTACACAAATACATTATCGAATTCGCGGAATAATGCGCTAATTACTAATAGTGAAATTGTTGGAGAGTTAATGATTATTGATGAAAAAATTTAGAAAGAAGTGAAGTGACGCATTCATAACGGCGGTCGTCAAAGGGTTAAATGAAGTGTTGAAGGATGAAGGTCGAGCAAAATGCTATTAGGTTTTCCAGGAAGTAATGCGGGTTTCGATATGTCATGGTTTAGTAGATATTTTTTCGGGGGATTTCTTTAGACTATTGTGTTGTAACACACTGTTGAAAGCCCACTTTCTCTCTTCTTCACACTGCTATTGCATTTTGAAAGAATCGGGCGTCACTTTTTTCAAAGGTTTGAAGTCGAAGCGTCAAAGCAGTGGTTTGAGCAAGTTCACTTCTATGAGTTGAAATTTGGAGAGGGTGCTGTGCGGACAGCTCGGAATAGGATTGCTGTGTGGGGCTAAGGATGTTGCAATAAAAGCACACTGCTTCAATGGCTCCGAAGCTTTCAAGTAGGGAAGCTCGAGATTCGAAGGGAGGGACGTTACAGGTGCCATTCTCTTGGTGACGACAACCTCCTTTACAGGCTGCCAGCAATTGCAATTGGGGCGCAATAATGAAATCGTTTATGTTTTGCAGGTAGAAGGAAAAAACGTAGAAATCCAGCGTAGTCGGCATCACCACATCGATTGCTTCAAAGGATCGACCTCAAATAGTCCCGGTGGTCCCGAAACGACCGCAAATGTCTGCGCAGCCAATCACGCACTCTTCACGACAGAAGTGGGCGGCCGTACCGAGGCTCGGTGGATCCGCCCACTTCGACGGCGTTAGACCCCTTTCCAACGCCTTTCAAAAGGTAAGCTAAGATCAGTGAATTTTTATCCTACTTACTATAAAGCGCTTCGTCTGTCGTCTGTCTGTCGTCTGTATGTCTGTCACGAAATTCCCTAGCTCCTCGGGATCCGCCTGGAGGGACCGGGTCAAGTGTGGATGGGTGGGCAAGGTCTCACGTAATACAAAACACACATCAGCTAAGCGGAGCCCCGCCCACAGAGGGCGTGGCGTGCGTCGAAATGAATTGTACCGAAGACCAAGATTTCGATTCAGTGACAAAACGACCTCGAAACTGGGCCAAAAAGTGGGTAAAGGTGTGCATTGGTAAGTCACATCGAATTAGGGAGACCCACCCCCGGTGGGCGGGCGTTCTCTAAAAAAGCAGTGCTTTATGAAAAATTTCATAACTCGGTTGGGAGAAAGCCTACAGAGCAGAAAACAATTTGGTGTAAGGGAGCAATGTCTAAGGTGTTTCCTGCATACATGACGTGGGCGGGGCGCGCTCTGAAGTGTACAGCATTTTCTACAAGCCCTCATAATTCGGGTCGGGGAAGTCCTAAAGAGCCGGAAAAAGGTGGATAGAGGTGTATGGAGGAGTGGAGGCCAGCTGTCAATGGTGGGCGGGGCTTGACCAAAGTGGGCGGAGTTTGCGACGAAAATTCATAAGTCGGCTCCAAGAAGTCCGGAGGCCGGGAAAAAGGTGGATGGAGGTGGGTGGAGGAGTGGAGCCCAGCTATCACCGGTGAGCGGGGCTTGACCAAAGTGGGCGGAGTTTGCGACGAAAATTCATAACTCGGCTCCAAGAAGTCCTAGAGATAGGGGAAAACGGGGTTAGAGGTTGGCGAGGGAAAAGAGGTCAACTGCTATTAGTGGGCGGAGCACGCACCTAAGTGGGCGGAGTTTGCCAAAAGTGTCGTAATTTGGTTCCAAGAGGTCCCAGAGACCGGTGAAAAAAGGGGTAGAGGTCGGCGAAAGGAAGGGGGCCAAATGCTATTGGTGGGCGGGGCACGCACCGAAGTAGGCGGAGTTTGCCACGAGATTTATTGTCCGGAAGCAGTCCGGAGACCGGGAAAAAGAGGATAATGGTTGACGAAGAAAAAGAGGTTGAAAGCCGTCGATGATGGAGCGGATAGAATTTAGCTGAGAATTCAGATATTCGTGGTGTATCAAGCCAAATTTGAAAATTTTCGTCGCACCATCAAAATTCGCCGCAGATCTGTGTTGTGCGCGCAATGCGTGCGGCGCCAACTGGTTGACTGGGGTTTGTGCATGTTTCCACCCCTTAGGACCGGATGGTTGAAACCCTGCTTGGACTGCTGCTTTATCGGCTGACAAGCGATTATTAGCTGATAGTCCACATAGGCTGCTGCCGGCGTGAATGTGTTAAAGATAACCACTACATATCAATGTGATCTGTAGCTTTGTTCCTATTATTGTTGCCAAAGTTTTAGGGGGATCCAAAAAAGAGTCACTCTCCTTCCAACGAGGTGCAAGGTGCATGGTACGAACTCAGCGAGGTCGTCGACGAATCATGGCCATTGCGACGTTATTTAAAACGCTGGTCAAAAGTGACCTTGAAAACCCTGAAAATGAAAAGTGGCATAGTCACAGCTAGTATCTTTGGAGCTATTCATCCCCCGTTTCTAATAAAGACATATGCGCTTCAGACTGCGCATTACGGTAGGCCTCCGGAATGAACGGTGCGACAGATCGTCATATTAGGACCGCACTGCAGCGAAGGAGCTGCTTGCATAGAGGGACTCCTGAAATAATCGTGCCGTTAATAGTTCCATCAACACGGCACGAAGAGAAGCTGATCTCGCCCCCCCCCCTGAAGATAAGTGGTCTCCCTCAAACAGCGCTTTCTCAAAAACCCCCCGAAATCACTTACATCATGACAAGACCAGTGTTCGCCGTACAATAGTCCACCGGCCAGAGCTATATACCGTCCGCTTCCAATGTAGTAGGTGAACTGCAGGCAGCGAAAAGCAATAATTAACCAATTCTGTATCTAACTAAATTAAAAATGCTCACTGCTGAGCCAGCTAACATTTCATCACGGATGCTTTGATACACTTAGTAATGTAGTGAAAACGTCCAACAGTCTAGGTACGCGTGTAGCATTGGAGAAAGCGGTGAAGTGGCATCGTACCTACGAGCGTCCGAATGCTAATCGATAGATAGTCGAGCAAAACAGATTGGAAACTTTTCATTGGTATTTTATTCTAGTAGTATATTTCCTAGGTGGATTTCTTTCAAGCTTCAAGTATTTACGGAGCCCACTCGCTCACCTTACTTTATCAGTGCATCACTTCAAGGAACTGCGCCCGTCATTAGGAGCTTCGCGACAAAAGTTTTGACTAGACGTCCAATGTTTACTTCCCCCTGTCGAATTTTCAGCAAAACAAGCACTTGTTGTTCAAAACTCTAAACTCGAGTACTGACAAGTATGGCTGCATATACAACCTTGTAAAATATGAATTTCCCACAATACCTACGTGAATGATCATAATGGTGGCAACTACTGTAAAAATGATACTCCTCAAAATCAAACTATTGACTCGCTCTTCGCTGAGTATTCCCCACGAAAGGCCAGTACCCCATCACAAGTGTAGACTGGCCGCAACGCTTTTACCCGTTCCGAATGTTAGTACCAAAGAACCAGAACCAATAATCTGCTTCTGTTGAGAACTCTCTACGACACTTGCCCACCGATGGATCAGCTAAAACACGACATTATTTTTTTTCAGAGACCTCTACAGACCTTGTACACGTTCCATGAAAAGGAGACTTGAAATATGCTTAATGTTCTTCTGGATATTGTAAAAACCAATGCAACGTAGGGATATACAGGGGGGCCAAAAAAAAAGACATTTTGCCTATGTCGCACTTCGGCCCTTTTTTCTTCGCAGAGATTGCCGTCGTTGACGGAAGTTCCTCAGCAAGAGTATTCCCTAAATGTCCCTCTATAAGTGACGCAGGCCCTCCTTCACTGCCCTCACCGTCTTCAGAATATGACGTCATCTGTCACCGTCGTCAGCTCAAGGAGGCCTACCGTAACTGCTTCAGCCTGAAGCTCTTACGCAATTTCGTGAATCGATTCAATGTTGGATAGTTTTCTAGAGGCATTAGCTCCCACTATGCAAATCCCCTCGAAACTAGCTTTCCAGTAAAGGTCGTTATGGTACACGATCCTTCGAAGACCCCATTGAGCTCGACCAGTGCACCATGTTTCCAGGGCAAATTCTTCTGATGCCGTCCACGTAGGTGGCCACTATGAAGATTTTCTTATAGAATGAAATGCGCTCTTCAATATAAGTTGGGACCATTCGGTCTGAATTGAGCAAAGTGTGCTTAAATCCATCTGGAAGTGGAGACAAAATGTCTTTTTTATTGGCTCCCCTGTAGTTCTTATAATGGCGACATTTCTTCACATTCAGTATTTTATGCGAATAGGTAATAAAATGAGACTTAGTAAATGACAATTTTTTTCAAAAAAAAATCTGCTTTTCATTTGTTTACTTATTGTCGTCTTATTTATTCACTTATGAACGGTTTTGCTCTGCGTTTGGAAGAAAACGTTAATCACTACTGTTTGAGGATGTTTCTGGCTACAGCATCAAAAATAGAAAAGATAAATGAGGACGTGCAATCCTGCGGCTGCAGCCTGATTTGCGTCACTGCTTTCCCAAAGCCCAAATTTGGATGCCAATCTGTCAAAATGCGCATATAATAATGCTTTCGAAAAATAACCTGTGTTTCGAACCATTTGATGGATGAGTCGTTTAGCTGGCTGTCCATCAAGGCACTGGAGCGCTTTCACGTGTCAATGCGCTGCAATCGCTAAGACCAAATGGAACGTTTTTACGTGACAAGAAGACGGTCATTTACTTCGAATTTTCGGAGCGCTCGAAAAGTAGGGGAGGGGGGGGGGCGTTATATCTTTCTCAACACGAACGAAGTAACGAAGAATTTGTTCTTTACAGTCAGAGGGGCTGAATTAAGACTACTTTCCTGAATAACAACTTATGGCAACTACTTAGGAAGGGTCGGGTGCAAAGGAAATGGGTTACCTGCAGACAAAAAGGGGATATTCCTAAACGTTCCTCGAATTTCCGTAAGCCTTCCGAAAATTTCCCAAAACTCGGCTGTAACCCTCACTAGTGAGTCTT
>MU896179.1:0-15473 GCA_036418205.1 Ostertagia ostertagi | reverse complement strand
AATGACAACAGTAACACACTTAATGTGAAGAACGAATAAAGAAAAGTAAGAAGCAACCGGCGTCGATCGATCTCTTTCGAAGGTGCGCCACGCGTTTTTTTGCATGCAGCACTACAAAGGATTTTTCAACGCGATTTGGCCCATGACATGCAGGGACCAGCAGATGTAAAAGCCAGGGTTTCTATCTTTCTTACCAACTAACCGACCCGATGTACAGTCCACATCCTCTTTATGGGATTATGGAAGGCTTGGTTGGCCCGGAAGAGGTGCGATCCAGGATTTGATCCTCTGACCACGCGCATGGTAAATAGGGCCAATGCCTCTATACCACTTCCGCCCTGTTTACAATAAATACTGTATATAATATGACAACACACCATTTGTGTATACTGCGACGATGTCCAGTCCACGATCCTCTTTATGGAGCTGTTCACAGAAATTCCCGACGTCATCCGTCAACGGTTTCAGAGAAAACTGGCATGACTCCTGTCGAGATGGCAAGTTCACAACCAATAATGGAAGGCCTCTTTCGAAGCGAACCGCAACTGTAGAGTGGGCGGCTGGAAGCGACGATGGAGCCTCATTGGAGCAATAGGACTGAAAAAACATCAAAAATATTCGACAAATTCTTGTTCCAGGTATGCCCGGGGATTCCCAAGCGCGCCTTCTTCCGAGAGAAAAAGTCCCTCTCAAGAATTTCTTTTCAGCCTATAGAATAATAAATTAAACGTGAGAGAATTTCTCTGAAGTAGGAACAAAAAATCAACCTACAGCAAATAAAGACCGTTGCTAGTTTTTTTTTACAAAATAAAAAAATGCTAATCCACCACTTCATTACACGCTAGCAAAACACGCCTGCTGTGCAGTGTGAGCAATCAAGTTTTGCGCAGCTTCCATTGATTAATTAAATGTTATTCTCACCGAGTTTTCAAGGAACTAGATACCCCTTCCAATAAAATCAAAACACCACATGTTTTTGAGACAGCATGTCTCTCAGATTCTCAAGCTGTAAACTCCTATCTACCTCTCCAACAGGGGCTACACTTGTGAAATGTTATGCTCCAGCTAGACTATGTGGATCAGTGAGCTAGCTAGGAGTTGGCGGACATCACGAGATACTGTTCCACTTGACAGGGCGGTTTGCTCAGTGTGATAGTTCCTCTATCGAATCCTTGGGTAAGCTACTGTAAAACCGCTAACACTCATCTAACCCGCCTTGTTATTTTGCAATTCTTTCGCTCAGCCTGTCCCCTCCACATTCGACTGATAGCCTTAAACCTCCCTAAGTTTTGAATTTATTTTTCAAGTTTGCTTACGTTGCAATAGATTTATAGCAAAGTCACAAACCCTCGAAGAACGTTTCACAAGGTTGCGCTTCCGTGCTACAGCCGATGGAATCGAGAGATGAGAAGGAGACGCATCAGACAAGCACAATCGAGTCACGCACAGTAAACCAATGCGTTTCATCGACAGCAAAACAACACCATAAGGTCCCTGAAAAGCAGATTGTAATAGGGGAGGAAGAGTTGGAGGCCTCCCTACAATTATGTCCGACTACAGCTAAAATATCGACAAGAACAAGTATCGATTCAAGCGTTCTGGGGAATTCTCAGAATCAGCTCTGCCTCTGAAGTTGTTTCAATTTTCATTCTTCATTTTCCTTCTTTCTGTATTATTTCTATTCATTAACCCTTATAAATTATTTATTTTCTATTTTTATTTATCTTTCTAATATCAATATCTATATAAGACTGGTTGTTCGAATCCAACATATATATATATCTATCTCTATCTATTTTTATTTTTTTTTATTATTATATTATTATTATTATTATTATTTTATTATTATTTTTATTTTATTATTATTATTATTATTATTTTATTATTTATTATTATTATTTATTAATTATTATTATTATTTATTATATTATTATTATTATTATTATTATTATTATATATTATTAAAGTTTTGATAATATTCCTTTTTATGATTCATCTATTGCATTTTCATTACTATTCTTCTTTTGAAAGAATAGGAACCTATTTTGTTTATATCTTTCAATTCATCCTTCCTATTGTATATTGGCTTTCTTCAGAATTATTTTATTCACGAGATCATCTGTAGTATCAGTGGAATCCCAAAAAAAATCAATTAAAATATAAAAATTCAGATAAGATCTGCATTGGAAGCACAGTAAATTCAAGATAGATGAAAGGGCGGGCTTTTCAAAACAAAAAAGAACAATGAGAGAGAATAGGGAAGAAAAAGAAACGGCTGCAGAATGAAATCTTTTGATTATCGCTCTCCGCTTAATGGGGCACTTCGAAAAATGCTGGCTTTACATCGCGGTCTCAGGAAACAGCCTCACAATCCTACTACATACTAATGAAATCTAATTAACATTTCACTAAGATCCAAAAGAGTCACAATCATCACAATGGTTTCTGGTCTCCGGTGGGAAACATTGGAGGAGGCTGTCCTCCTCTTTAATATGCATATCGGAAAACTCGACCGTTTCTCTTGCTTGCGTATAGCGCAGTTGTTATTTTCGTGACGACATACGCGAAGTCCAAGGTTGTGTAGAGAGAACGAACTTGCCACACCTTCGAATATCCGCCTTCTTTCCGCTATAACGAGCGTTTCCAAAACTTGGACTTCACCAAAAAGGAAAGAAATGTCATCAACACCATAGCAATAAAGTAGGGAGGAGAGAATCCATCAACCTCGTTGACTCATGCATATTAGAAAGGAACAAATACGACCTCTCGATCTTCGCTGACGACCGAAGACTACTGCCGAACCTGTTCACGTATCGAAGACCAGGGTGACCGAACACGTCATCCGATTGATGATGATTGTTGCACAAGAGCGCTTACGGATCGGATCCCTGATCTTCATTAAAACAACGATCCAACAGCCAAGGCAACTCTCAAATATCGAAAGCTCAGCTTTTGATATATAAAGGAATTTGCATTTCCAGGGCCAAGAGAGCACTGGAGTGTTCTGTCATGAGGCAGAAATTAACGCATTTGAGTCGTTCGACGATCAACAAAATGGCAGCCGATACATGTGATCGTACTGAAACCATTCGCTGCTCGCTGTGTGATATTACAGCCGACGCCTGCTCTACACTCTGTTCCTTGATGTCAACCACTGGATCACCCTGTCCTTGTTCCTTGTCCCTTGTCCCCCCCCGTTCTTCTTCGTCGCCCTTCAAAATCAGTGAAAGTCAAACAATCGTGAATAGGGGAGGGAAGAAAGATGGTGGAGATAATATCGAAACGGGGCATTTCGAAGGTAAAGCAAAAATAGCTCAAGTGGGTGGCCGAATTTACTCACAGTGGCACCCATTTTATTGCAGTATTAGCTTGTAAACCTCAAATCGATGGCGAATTATGCAATTTGCTAGTAGTTTGCAAGGTCTGACACCTGTCCTATGTAACGCTCGGAAGATGAATGCTGACAAATGTTATAAAAAATATCTATAGCACCCAATGGAATTCTGTAACCATAATCCAAAGCAATCGACTTAAATCCTATGTTTCAATATTGTAAATTCTAATGAAATTTTGCCAAGTTAATATCACGAAGATGAGAGCGCTATTCCGTTGACACGCTGACCCCAAACATTTTGTTCAGATTCCGTAGACTAAAAATTGCTATATATAACTTGTCAGAGAAAATAGCAACGGTAATTGACTATACACAGCAGTGTTTTCCCGAATAGAGTGCCTACATGAACATTGGTGCACTAGCGATTCTTTTACAGCAATCGAGCCTCGTCACAGACAAAACTCTACCTTTTGTGCAGAAACTGATATCAACGGATATTGATCGGTTCTACAGGATGTCAACTTCAGGACTGCAAAGCTTTCAGTGTCGCCTAGAGACGCCTACAGAACAATCTAGAATCAAAATGAAGAACCAGCAGAGACGTGCTCTGATGCTCAACATAAGGATTACAGTAGCGCTCAAAAGTATTCGACCAAATGCTTCTTCGACCGTAGCTTTCTTTCAGCTAAATCAAGTCAACGATCTGCAGGGGAAAGAGGCAGGAATATGGGAGAAAAACGCGTCTAATTTGAGGAAAATTGAGGAGGTTGTCCCAATAGACAGTGCAATCAGTGATTGATTCCACACTTAGACCTTGTTGAGGTTTTCGCAACTCCAGAAGGTTATCATGTAAGTATTGAATCTGCTCAACGTTTTCCTATTATGCGGTGGATTGTTTTGTTGAATTGTAAGCTTTTACAATAAATTGAAATTTACTTGGAATTCGGTCATACTCGAGAATTTTAAGTAAAATTTTTTCTTTCTAAATTCTTTCTCCCATTCAACAGTAATACACTTGCTAAGTGGAGAAGGTTTGCCTCTGAAACATATCAAAAATTGAACTGATTTGATTCAGCAGAAAGAAAGCTATGTACGAAAAAGTATTCGGCCTAATACTTTTGTGCGCTCCTGTACCTAATGAACGGACAGACACTCAGACAGGATAGACTTCAAGGCGAAGAGACAGCTAAAAAAATCGGAGAGAAAACTACACTTGATTTCTGATTCAATGTCCAGTAAGAGCAGAATACGATCTAGAAAATGGGGTCTATAATAAGTCATTCGAGAGAATATGGAATTTAAGGTAGGAGAAGCAGTGAAAGACGAAGAAACTAATCTGGACCACCAAACGGAATTCCATCAGCATGCCGCTCTCTGTAATGAGAGACTCCGGCAAGCCTTGGAATTTAAAGTAGACTCCATTCTCGAGGGATAACGGATGCAGAAAAATGGGTCGGTGTCCGATGAGCAAGGAAGCTTCGTTAGAGATGTGGCCAAATGACCGCCGAGCAACGCCGTGCCTATGCAGTACGTTCTCTAATCAGGTGGTGCTGTTAAATTTGACAATTTCCATGCGACATCAGGTATTTCCGAAAAGCTATGACAGCGTCGTGGTGGGTGAAAAGCTGTTGGGAAATCTGCTGTGGTGTACTAAACTGCCTAGTTTAACGCTCCACCCCCTCGCGCTAGAAATGCACCTCACATTCACATAATAACGACGCAAGATATACAGCCTTTTGTCCGAGTCTCTGGTATTTGGCCAGCCTCCCATACCAGATTTAGATGAAAAATATTTAGACGTAATCAGATCCTTTCTTAACCTTTTTGGAATGTGCCACGCACTGGCCTTCCATTCAGAGCAGGGTGGCATTTAAATGCGATTCGGTCCACATGATGTTGCGGAGTAAGCCGACATACAAAGCAGTGTGTTCATCCTCTCATCATCAGCCAAGTTTTAACAGCCACATAAGTTGGGCAGGGTGGTATTCATTCTTAGATCTGACGCCGACCTACATGCGCGTGGTAAGAGGCGCTATTAGTCACTACGCGACCCCATATCTACAATGTACTTACTAAATACTATGCTTTCGGATAGCACTGCTCATATTGAACGTCAAACTTCCTAAATCTCTGAGCTATCCAGTAATGGAAAGTTTAATCGAACCCGAAAGGAAAGTTTAATCGTCTAAACGGGATCTAGCCTCAGGGAATGAATAGTTCACTCACCTCAGACACCTCATTACCACTATTTCTTGATCTCTGTCACAAGGCATACACCCGGGGATGAATGGACTTTTTGAGAATCAGGAACACTTGCGAAATTCAGAAAAATCTTCAATTTTTCGAAATTTTAGGTAATAGCGTTCCAATCACTGTTACAGACAACTTTGAAAGACTAAAACATTCCGAAACTTAATTTTAATTTTTTATGAAAATTTGAAAAAGAATTAAAGTTAAATGTTACACCGGGAACAGAATTGTCCGCGGCGTGAAACAAGAATTGTCTCAGCGGCCAATTTCCAGGAACTCAAAACTAGCCAGAATTTGTTATGTTCTCGCTCATCTTAACGAATTGAACTATCTGGCAGATGACGTTGTTGATTTTTCTCACAACAGCGTGATCGTCTGGTTTTCAGTAAGCAGCTGCTATCGAGTGCATTCTTTCACGACTGCGTCTGAACTACAGTGATTCACTTGCCAACGGCGACTAGACATAAAAGCCTTACTTTAATATATCCACGTAATTTTCATTTAGTGGAATTGCCAAATTTGGTGAAAAATAGCAGGGATGCTTGAGGTCAAATGAATTTTTCGATGCTTATTCAATAATCCGCAGAAGATTGTTGCATAATTCAAATGTGAGAAAAGTAAGGGTTCAAGTACTAGAAGCTGAACAACCCTTCAAGGAGCACTTATGCTAATTGTAGGTTGAAGGAGGATGATTCGAAAAATCGTCGCCCATTGTAGCTGAAAGTAAGGTGATAGAGGATGCCGGCCAAGAGAAATGCAAGAGAAAATGACTGAAGACCCAAAAAATGAGACCACTTTACCCCTTAATTTCCGCTTGGAACGAAAAAATGACCATGAGGAGCTCGTTTGCATGCCCCTGGTAGCCAGCATCATGTCAACAATATCCTTTCGTTGCTAATCGTAATCCCTATAATTATAAGATCTGTCGGTTTGATGTACCGTGAATGTTGATGATTAAGTTGATGCAGGTGGTTGCACCTACTTGATGATGGAGTCTTCAGAAATCAGATGAAGGGAGTGATTAGAACGAATGTGCTCATGGGATAAACGTAAACCCGCCCGATAACAAATCGGGCTAGCTTACAGGATTTGAGATATCAATGTTTTGTAGCAGGATAGTTGTGATAACACTCTTCAGGGCTATATAAACACCTGCTTAGCACACTTCCGTTCATTCCACATGGTGCTGCAGTGGCAGCTGGAGGGCAGTGGAGAGAGGAAGGGAGGATGAGGAAGGGAAGCGAAAAATCTACCGTCATATCATGATTGTGTCCCTTCTACTGTATGAAACACCATTGTGTTGCATACGCGTCACTTCCAGGAGGTGTTGGTGTCACAGGAGGAAGGGACCATAGCGGAGGATAGAAAGCTTGCGCAGGAAAGGAAGGTCCCGGCGGTTGACGGGGGACTAATCTGGTTTAATATAATTTAGAAAAAGTGAGCGATACCAACGCTCAACATGAAATGTATTCTCAAAATGAAAAGCAAAGTACAGCGGAGTAGGCGGAACGAACACGCGGTAATGGCCAAGGCTGGGTCAAGCTACGTAGCGATGGGTACGTCTTCGTCCATGTCAGACTTCGCGAATCGAGCCATTCGCTTACGCGACACGACCGCACACGCCAAAGAATCGCTAGCAGCGAATCGCTCGATTCGCAAAGTCTGACATCGGCATTAGCGGCGATGCACGTCCCTACTTACTTGCTTGGGCGCACGCCGCCTTTTGCGGTATGTATACCTTCTCTTCTTCCATATCGTTTATCGTAACACCCTCCTATTAACAATGATTTAACACGTTGACGACAACGCGCGTTTTGGGTTTTTGCGCCGCGTGGGACCACGGCGATTTTGCAGGCGCCGCCGCCTCACATCAAATCCGTGAATTTTGAGCTTTAAATACCCAAAACTCGGATGCAACAAAATGTTTAGAATGATATTCGATGTGTCAAACTTATCAGAAGGGACAACTGTAAAAAATCGATCGAATTGACGTTTTCTGGCGATGAAAGGCAAGTTTCAGTTGCTTTTGCTGCAGTGAACCTCAAAATTATTTTTGACGCGGTTGCTCCACTAAAAACATATGTCTTGCTATATGTACTTACTTCTACTGCTCTTTTTTATGACCAAGATTATCAGAATATAAAGGAAACTAGGAATGAACACAATTGGGAAATTCGTAGGGCTTAGAAAACCTTCGCTAAAAAGGAGCATATTCAACCATTCAATGAACCTCGCCGTGTCTAGTCATATTATGGTGTGGTCTATAGAATAGATGCAAAAAATTAGAAAAGAAGTAGCGCATGCGCGAAAAAAAATAAATATTTTGTGTGTGCAGCGCATGCGCTGCACACGGTCCCACACGGTGCTCAAGGTGTGATGCGCATGCGCTGCACAATGTCGTCAACGTGTTAACGTATGCGCCAGAACTTTTTGTCTCTACTTCTCAAATTCTAAGATAGAAGTCAAATCCTTCCCAAAGGCCACCTAATATGTGGCCGCCTCAACACGTACTTTATTCCATGTCCTGCTCCCTTGGCCCCGCCCACGTGGCCGTCCAAGGTCCACACAGTAGATTTTGAAAAAAAAATTGTCACGGAAATTGTCACGGAAGCTTCATGCATGGAACTCTGTAACTGCAACAAGTGATCATACATAAGGCCCTTATGGGAAGAAAAAAAGGATGCAACAAGTCCCGTGCACGATTCTTTTAATTATGCCTTAACAGCTAGCAACGTTCACAAAACTACTCAAAGAATACAGCTTGTACAATACAATTTCACATATGGATGAGGTTTGATGGGCGAAAATCAATATGGTAAGGATATCCGACGAGGAACTACGAATGCGGGACTAACAGCTGACCACAGTCGAAAGAGCTCGGGGTTGGGTAAACGTCAATAGATTCATGAAGGCACAGTCGACAGCTGACAGCTAACGATGTTGGAGAACAAAAGAATGAATCTTTCGCTATGCAAACGAGCTTAGGACATTTAATAAAACATGTCCCACGAGGAAGATTATGAGAATACATGACGTCAATGCCCCAATAAAATAAGGTCGGACCTTAAACATGAATCAAAGGACATAGTCAATCATTTTTCGAGAAAAGTCCCGCAGCGGTTAAGAGCGAGGAAAAAAAAACAAGCCTGGAAATATGCAGAAACGAAAACTTCAAGGAGGTGGCAGAGAGATGGATCAAAAAACGGATAGCACTGCAAAGCGAATGTGTACATTGAACATGTGAGGAAGCGAGACAATCGTATGTATTCTGTATGAGTTTTCTTCGTAAAAATAAAATAAAATAATATAAAAATAAAATTAACAAAAGGATTAAAGAAAAAGGAGGGAAATTGGTGAGAGGAATAAATGGCAAAAGTGGGAGTCTATGCGAATTTAATTTGTTCTTGAAACGCTCGGACTAAAGCGTTAAAACCACGCGAAAGCGTTCACGAGAAAAGTGTAGAAATTGTATAACGGTAAAGGTTGGAATTGATATAAAAAGGGCGAATGAAAGGGTGAAATAGTTGATTAGGTCCTCATATGCTCACGAGATTAGTTTGGAATGAAAAGTGGAATTGGCAAAATGAATCTTTGAGAAAGAGTCGGAGTCTCTTGTTCACACTATTGCTTTCAAATTCTTGCTAGCAGTCTGTTTTTAGATGAAGCAACATTTTGCGACAGCACAAACGGCAATAATCCGGGGCTCATATAAGTAGTAAGCGCTATTTGTTTCATAGAAATTCTGTAACTTTATAAAGCTAAGAGACGTTCAGTGTCAGAAATGTTCCTTCAAGGTTCAGTATGAGCTGTGGGTCCGAGCAAGATCTGATGGAGCTAACAATTCCTGAATTCAAAGAAACATTCCCACACTATCTATAATCGCTCTAATTAGCCCAACAATCTCAATTCACAGGTTCTTTAGCACGGGTGCAGCTTTTGTGAGGAAATTTGATTTTGAATGCAGGAACAAATGATCGTTTTGGATTGTGGCGCAGTAGTGCCACAACGGCCATTCACCTGAGACATGAATTTTTACAAATGTCGTGTTTTTTACCTAACAAAAGATTAATTTAATTCTCCATACTATTCCTAAATATATTTACAAATATAGACACTTTATCCAGCCACAACAATGGCGGCCCTACCATGTATAAATGAATATTCAGCACCCGTGTCGCAAGATATTTTAGATACAAATCATTTTCATCTGTATCGCAGACGAATAAATAAAAAAAATCAGAATTTGAGCGTGAGCCAAATGGAAATTTGACAGACGTATGTACATGATCGGCCAAAGGATTTGTGTGTGCCACCTAAGTAACCATTATCACGCACAGCCTGACGCTCCGTAGTGTCGTAATTACCACTTTTGCTGCACCTCGTAGACCATTGTGTACCCTGTCAACGCGCTCCGCCACCAAGTCATCCCTTTTTCTATGCGGCTGCGCTGACTTAGTTTCTCGATCGTCTTCGCTAACTCGCTTCCATGGCCATTAAACATTAATACTTTTAAAACGACTGGCTCAGACAAAGTTTCAAAGTATTCTTTAGTCGGCAAAGATTTTTCCGATTATCTCTTACATGTTATGGTATATTCAACTTTAATTCCTCGTTTTCTCTCCATTTAATAATAAAACATTATACATAATATAATTCGAATGAAGCTAGTAAAAGCGAATTTTACAAACTATTGCTTATGGTGACGCATTTGTTGTTTTGTTACTGAAACAAACCACAGCCAAATTAATTTATTCAGCTATACCACTATACAAGAAAAAAAATCTTAAGGAAAAGTGCTTTATTCATGCCCCACAAACGTCATTCCGGGTCGAGCTTCATGACTGCAAATCCGATAAGGCGATTCGAGAATTTTATGTTAAAAACACCCACTGCCTATCTACTATTTGCGTATTTTACAGCTCTAAAAATCCAATCATTTTGACGTGTCGGCGGCGCGCGTCGCCGTTTGTCGCACGCGTCCGCAACAAACACAAAACGCGCGATGTCTCGTTCAACGTAGTATTCACACCTTTGTGCATGTACTTTCGGAACCTTTGTTTTTCTCGTTTTGCGACATAATTTTTTTATTTCATTTCAGATTTTTGACATTTGCAAGATTTTGCCCGTAATATCCATCACAATAAACTGAGTTTTTGAGCGGAAAATATTGCGAAAATACACAGCTCTTAATAAAATTAATTTATAGAAATACTAGTGAGTTTTTCTTTTGAATTTTTTAGTTACGATTATTGTCGTTGATTAGGACGTTTGCATGCCTTGACAAATAGATTTGTCTTGTGCAAAAACTGTTGTTTTTTTAACAGGTGGAAGTAGTTGACACCCCATTCTCTTTTGAGTATGCAGAGGGCCGTTGTCAGCGAAAAAAGGAATCTCAGGGGTCTTCATTACACTCCCGGTCCTCAAATACAATATTCGTCTGCTTCCCAACTCCATATCATCTAAAAAATCTGCTTTTTCAAGTCCGCCCTCCATGGTGTTGTGGTTCCCGCATGTGTCCCTATATCATGCAGAAGACCGTATTGAAAAAGCTTGGCACACCCTAAACGACCTTCCTTGTCAGAGCAGGCAAGCTACAAAGTTGCTGCAAACCGTATCCTCTTTCACTGAAAGCAAGTAGAGGATAAAGGATAACACATGTGAGGACGTTTTTTGTCCTCCCATACAAGTCCTAAGGGGTATGTACCAATTAACCGACAATGGAGAGATAAAGGCTTGGTTGGTCCGAACGACACAGTCAGACCCAGATTTGATCCCCGCATCACAGCGCGCTAAAGCAACGCTACTTGACACTGCATCATCGCCCTAAGACAATGAGAACAGAGAAACATGCTTTGCGAGCGCCATTCGCTTTACCTTATACGATTTCTTCGCGCGGGGACGGACGACGGGCACCACATGGCAACGCACACACGCTAAGCTATAAAAAAAGCACACAGTCACTCACGCAGAACTGCTCTCGTAGGCTACGTATTATGGGAAGGGGACAACGTCAGACGACTTGATCCATCTAACAAGAGCCTCATAAAAAGCCTCGGGAATAAATGAGGCTACATAATCTCGCACGTCTTTAAGAGGCACAAGACAAAGCGCTCAAATTTCTAACATCACGTTAGAAGTTCAAAGCTCCACAAGGGGGTCTTTCAGGGCAAGCCACGCTTTTTCAAAACGGTTTGTGCATATTGTAGGGACGCATGTAGGGAACACAAAACCATGTTTCATTTTCGCTGAACGGTTTTAGCAGTAAAAAGAAGCATAAGGTACTGTTAATGGTTCGATCCCCCGTGGCGACTAAATTTTGCATTTGGGTTGGCGCCTACGGTTTGGTGCCAAATCGCGCTGTCAAAATCAGATGTCAAATTCATCGTCAGGACCATTTTGAAGCCAACAAGTGGCCGCCAACCTTGATTGCAAAATTTAGTCGCCGCGGGGGATCAAAAGTATTATTCACACTTTTTTGGTACTACTAAAACCGCTATATCTTAATGTCGTTTTTTCACCAAGAGTTTTGGACCAGCAATATTTCAGTTCAAAACCCGGGGAGCGAATTAGTTTAATCATAAAATGACTTACTAGGATCCCCTCATCTAACAGTTTGAGTGGAAACCTTGCACGATCCAAGCTCGGAATTTTTTGAGTTAAAAAAGGAGAGGCAGGTCGGTTTTGACATCCTCTGATAAATCATCCCTCTTACTTGCTAAAAAGTAAGGCCTGGACAAAGTAAGTATACAGCTGGTTAGCGTAGGGTCTGCATTGCACGACAGAAAAATTAGAACTTATCAGCCCAAGTGGGCAGTTTTTTACGGAGACTTTTTTGCAACATAGGGTCAAAAACGCACCCTTTTTGAGCGCGCGTGAGAGGCAGGTGAGCACATTTATCAGAATATCTTGCGGAATCAAATTCATAGGAATGTTTGCGCATCATCAATCCATCACAGTGAAAGTATCCTACCATTTCAGCACAAGTCTGGTGCAGCCCCTTCTCAGCTGGCTTAACTAGGGCCATCTTTTTGAAGACGATTGCAGGCATCCTTTCAAAAACTTCACTGTCTTTTAAGAAAACTGAGGAGAACCGGTGAGCATTCCAAACGGTAGTATTCCCTCTAACAAAAGCAATGTTAGTTTGGTTGGCGGATCTGTAGCTCCCAGCCCGACTTTGATGGCATTTGGTACACACATACGAATTTGCGCAATGAACCCAGGAATTTTCAGAAAAAGGTATAAAAATTGGGGGAGAGGTAAATTGTAAAGTAACAATAGCGAGATACTAATAAGCAAAAATATTACGCTAACACAAGGAGGTATTATAAGCAAAAGACGTTCTTTGAGAAATTCGAGCTTTCCAGTGGGTAATCGGCCGAACGTTCTTGATTCCGAAAAACGAGCCATTAAGGATATCCGGCGTACCTATACATAATCAAAATCGTTCAAGCGGAAACGAACATGAGTTTTACGGCCCATCCACGCGTCCCTTTAAACATGTATCTAAACGCTTCCAAAAAGCGCGGCTTGCTCTGAAAGACCCCCCCCCTGTTAGAAGTGATGTGGGCCTTTGCCGTGAGCAGGGTTGCTCAAACCTAGACTTCAGATACGCTATGAAGAACGAGAATAAGTGAAGAGAGAAAAGGATTTGTGGGCGAAAAGAAGGCAGTGAGAGAAATTTTTGGAAATCAATAAGTTGGAAACCTTGAAAAACCACCACAAGGCCACAATTAGTGGTCTCCATGATTAAATTCGAGGGAAGAATAATTGGAAAAAAATTTATGTACGACTTTGTGAATTGGTCAGTTACAGAGCAGCACCTATAATCAGCGACAACTTTTTCATATTTAGCACAAAAACTATAATTTTTCACGAGTGTTCAATCATAAAAACAGTCATTGATCAACAAAAAAATGATTGTGCATTACCCGTGAAACAGAGGAAGTCTTCTTGGACGCGCTAAATGGAGGAGAAATCTCAAATTTCAGTTCCAGTTCAGCAGTGTTACTGCACTTTAAGTGCAATCGAGCGGATACATGTGAGGAATTTCCAATCACAGATGTCAAATTCACACCCTACTGGCCGGCTTTCGAAGAAAAGTCCAGACAAAATTGAATTTTGGCTGAAGACAAGGTGTTGCAGTCATCAGCAAAGGTGCACTTTACTCCTTTCATTTCCAATTTTTACTCATTAAGCGTCATTTGGGGAGGGGAGAAGGCCGTAAAACTCACCAAAATTCGAGAGAGAGGGAGGGAGTGAGGGAGAGAGGGAAGAGAGAGCCAAACCAGAAGGGATCTCACTACGGAAATCTCTAGAAAATCCAAATTGAGCCATTTCTCGAGAAAAACAGCTTAGACATGAAACGACTAGATAGACAATAGCCACTGCTCTCGCCGAGCATCGCTGCAATCCCATAAGAAAAGCCTATCAGCACTATCGCAGCATTCCCCGTGATGGACGATTGTCAATCACCCCCCTATAGCGACTCAGGCATTTGCTATGTTAAGAACAAAAAAGTGATTCTAATCGTTTATCTGTCACTTTAGAAAAGCTACTCATTCTCGTGAGCTCAACTATGTACATGTAGGCAACACTTTTCCTTGAGTTCTAACTCTGCACCTTCTCTATCAACTGCAGCCTGGTACGAAAATATATCAAGGCCGAATGGCCCAGAAAATGGCACTTATTTGCAGGGAAGAAAATGAAAGTAAACCTTTTAGGAGAGTACGAGGTGTGAGAACGTTCGACGGCAAGTCAATTCGAGAAACATCGCGGGTATGTCTAGAAACGTTGGCAAATACTGGGTCTGACAGTTTACGCGCGGTCTTTCATGTCTAAGAGGCAGGTGAAACGAAAGTAGTAAACAGAACTGAACTTCATTGCAATCTTCACCATCCATTATAGACCGAAAATCAGATCCTAAAAACAGCTCTTGATTTTTCCTTCTTCGGCATCTCAGCGCTTTTCCAGTAATATGGTACCATACAATGGTCACCGCTCGGTCCCTCCAAGTATCGACGATTGATAAAAGCTCAACTAGTTCAGGAAATTACTTCTAGACCAAAGTCGCCTGAATTAGAGACATTGACTGCCAGCGGACTGCCAGACGAAGTAATGAGAAACTAACTGACTTCAACCGCCCCATTCCCGCTCACTCTTCGTAATAGAAACTTCCGAGTGCTTCAGCTACATGGGCCTTGGTCAGGAAATCAACATAAGAAACTAGGAGAGCTCCATAACTGAGCAGGATGGAACGAACAGCATGGGTAGCATTGAATGCCGAAGAAGCAATAAGACGTAGAATATCCGGCTCTGTTCAAACTCATAGATACTGCACTTCTTCCTGTCTCAACGTACGCCTCAAAGGCTAGGACTTTATGTCTCTACACGCACAGAGTGAGCATTTCTCAATTTTATTCATAGCGCTGCGGAATGAGCAGTAGTTGAAGACATTTTCCAAAATAGAACAATGTGGTTTCCGCAAACGAAAATGGAAGCATTGATGCAAGTGCAGCGGAAGTAAAGAAAAAATGAAGAATACGTCAAAACGCTAAAATTATGAGATTTTCACTTTGGTGCTTAGGAAACGAGAGACTGTACATAGACGAGAGGGGACAGATGAAGAGCGAATAAGAGGGCGCAGACACCAGCATGAGTTGAGGAGAAAAAATGGAAGCGGTTGAAGCGGAACTTTGCAATGACCAAGCGTCCAGTCGTTACGCCGTTATACTGCTTTAAAGTACGCAGTTGTACTGCTTTAAAGCACAACCAGGCAGTGGTCTTGTGACGCTTCCCTTCGGTCTATAGCATAGAACCCTTGAGGGAAATCACAAATGTAGTGATCTAGTCCACGAAAACCAACCGACAAGAGCGCTTGGAGCCTTACAAA
>MU896178.1:0-12846 GCA_036418205.1 Ostertagia ostertagi | reverse complement strand
TCTTGTGATTATTTCATCGGTAACTCGCTCTCACGTGAATGCGTTAAGGGGATTGGCAATGTTTGGAGAAACCGCTAAAATACTCTGCAGTACTTGTTTGCCTTGTTTAAATTATCCATGTATAGTTTTCTTATAAGTGGCTCACTTGTTTACTTATGAACCCAACGGACGCTTGAGGAAACAGAATCTATTAGGCTGCGTTCACAATTCACTCCGGAAATTAGGTAGTACGCGACAGTTGAAAAGATATGTATTGACAGGGAGATCCGGTGAGTAGGAGCTGCGCTGGCAAGATTAGATACGTATTGATCGACTCGCTTGAAAACGCCCAATCTAATTCTCCAGCGACGACTCCAATCGATACGTATCCAATCTTGTCAGCGCAATCTCCTACTCTACTACTATCCAATATCCATCCTGTCGCCTACTATCCTAATCTCCCAAGTCGCGAGCTATGAAAGCGCCCTCAGCGGATATGGCGATGGCAGTCAGAACATTCATTTGGATCGCAATAGAAGTCCAAATGAATGAAAAAGCTGTAGTGGGAAAATTCTATTACGAGGGACCAGGTCATGCCTGGAGTGAGCACTAGGGTACCCTTTGCAACACTGAGGTTGTCGAAGCATACTAGAACTCCTGAAACACAAGCTTACTAAGACGTTCGTGCAGGCGGGAGGTCGGGTAAAGCAGGACATCAAGCCTAGCGCATCAATAATGGATAAAAAGGTTCACCTTTCAGTGTGAGGTGTAAGGGTTCGGCGAAACTCAAAGCAGCACTGCATATCGAACATCCCCTACTGGATTACTTTAAGACGGACTGGTTAAATTAGGCTGCTATACCCCTGGCTCGGATGCTTAATCTAAACCTAGAAAACTGGACAGAGTCGTTGAAGGAAATCACAACACTTTTTTCGTTGAGGTTGGGGGTGGGTTCAAGAGCAATGAGGCCACTTTATGTATTTAGGGTGGTAAAAAAGTCCTGAGCCGTTTGACACTTTTTTGTTCTTTGCTTTTTTATTCCACGTAGAATGGAATCTACCCAACAATATAATCACCATTGCTACCCACTACAGAGTCCCACCTAATGTGCAGTTCAGCGACTTCCTTCTCCCAGAACAGAGCAGACTGAGAGTCAAAGAAATCGCTGACCGCTCTTCCAACTTCTTTACCTTTGGTGAATTCTTTCTTCGCTAGGGATCCCTTAAGGGGATAGAGTAAGTGATAATCAGAGAAGGCAATGTAAGGGGGAATAGGGTTGATGGGGAACCGCGTCCCAGATCAGCTCTTCCAATTCTGCACGGGTCTCTTTAACTTTGTGGGGCCTGGCGTCATCGTGGAGTAGGTGGACAGAAGTTCGTCTCGGTCGTTTTTCTTGAACAGCGTCCGCTAGTTTCTAGAGCTGACTGGCGTAAATGCTGCCGGTAGCGGTATGTCTTTACGGGAGCATATCATAGTACAGCATTCCTCACGAATCCCAGAGGTAGCAAAGGAGACAGCTTTTGGGGTGAAGGTCCGATTTTGCTTGTGTCGGCAGGCCCTCTCTTCGAGGGAGCCACACGGCACCGTGCTTGTTAGAATCGTATAGGACCCCACTCTCATCTCTCGTAATCACGCCTTCCAAAAACCCCTTTCGGTGTGCGGGCAAAGAAGGAGAAACTGACAAATGGGTAGGGGGCGCCGCCTGAACCGCGTGCTATCGGTCAAGACATGAGGAATCCATTGAGTCACCACTTTCCTGTGGCGAGGTCGTGAAGGGGACCGAGGACTGTGGGATGGGTGCACCCGAGTCTTATCACAAGGCTGCGGGTGCTAACGTCCGGATCCTCTTCGACAGCGCCGAGAACGGTGGAGTCTTCTACCTTTTGTGGGCTTCCCAACCTTGTCTTTTCTTTGAAAGCCGTGTGTCCTCCTCGAAGCCTGCGAACCAGAGCTTGGCACTGATGATGGAAGTGGTGACCCTTCCCAATGCGATGCTGATAATGTTGACGGTTCCCACTGCTCCTGTGCCGCAGCGCGATTCATTGAAGATGATCGCTCGAAAGTGTTCTTGTGGAATCACCATCATTATTAAAGTTAAAGAAGGCAACCCGGCAATATATACCTATTGCGGAGAAGTATGATCGACAACGATAGTCTATCACGTAGCAGATTCTAGGTATCGACCAATAAGCGAAAGTTCTGGAGCTTTCAAAAAATCGGCTCAGAACTTTCTTTCCATCCTAATAATTAATTTCGGTGAGACCCCAAAAACGGGAAGGATTCTGTTGGGAGAGGATGTGATAATTCTTTTTCTCGATGGCGTTCCTTTTGGGGGATTGTGTGACTAGAGGTGTGGAACTCTTGTGTAAATGTCCTCTTCCTTGGAAAACTTTCTATTGTAAAAGCCGGTAGTAAATGATCGGAAAAGGAAATCAAAGCTCAGTCTACGCAAGCTGCATCTTTCTAGTTGCATCTTAAACGCTTGATTCCAGTTCATTGTCAGCTTCCTACCAAGTACACTCACGACTATTACACGTGACGGGGGCAAGCGCGTGTGAACGCTACAGCCGCGCATGGGTAGCCATGGTCGGACAAATCGGGGTGGTGATGTTTCCGCACTTTCACGCTTCTTTTGCGCGAACGTTCGACTCTTTTGCCAAAGGTTTTTGTGTGTCAATTTGTAAATAGGGATAGAGGTAGAGTTATTAGAACTTGTGAGCCCAAGAAATGTTCAGTTTTAGCACAAAAAATTTCAACAGACTCAAGAAGTATTCAATTTAGGTCCTTTAGGATGACTCACGCTAACTCAGGAGAAGAAGTAAGTTACGTCAACGAGCAATTGAATTTTGGCAAAACCTTCCGTGAATGATAATCTTTCAAGTACGAAGATTGCAACCCTTGTGGGGAGAAGAAAAGGTACACGAACACTTCTGGCCGACAATGGATTCTTCAATTGCCATATTTTGGCCTCCCTGAATAGATTGTGACTCGAATTTCCATGAGAGACCACTTTGTTTGTTGCGCGTTTATCATGCAAACTAATTTTTTTGGTCACCGTCTCAACTGATTTTCACTTTCGAGCTCCCAAAAATGCGCCTTGTTGGACCTTGCGCGTGATATGTGTACCTGCTACTGTTGCGGTCCCAATATCGCGTCGGTCTCACGTGTGAAAAACGGTTCTTCGCGCCTTATCTTCAGTGTGTGATAACTGATAATTGTAGTTTTTTTGATCTTCGATTTTTTATGATATGATCTGAGACTTTTCTTTCGCCACCTCTTCCTATTCAACTCAACTGGTAGTAGGCGACATTTAGTGCCTATAGTGATGCATGAAGATTAAAGCCAAATCAAGTTAGCTGAAAATGAATTGGAAAGGGTGGGGGGATGTGGAACAATCGTCCTCTAGAGCCCTGTAAACATCCTCAGATGTTAGATGTTATGGGTGTTGTTGCGAAAATGTGCGAATGTGACATGCGTAAAATGGAGCCGAAATCGGAATAACCTACTTTAGATTTCTAAAGCTGTTTCTTTTCAACTGTCTGTGCAGTGATAGCTATGAAATTATTCTTTTCAGCGTACACCGTTCAGCGTGACGAACAAATGGCTATTTGCGACCAAAGCAATCGTTATCCTGACAGTAGGATTCTGGGCACCGTTCATCGTTGTCGAATATCAGCTGAGGAAAGCGAACCAGTAGATTCTTCTGTATTTTGCTTGTTGATTAGTAGATTTATCAGCTTTCCATGTAGATAAATATCAGATTGTTGTCATCATTACAGGATACGATCATGATGGATTTTAAAAATCAAATCAAGTCAAAGTTATGTTTTTGGTTACTCAGGGTCAGAATAAGCAAAATTCGTCTTTATAAGACAAATGAGTCCCGTTTGATATAGTTATCCTAATTACTGAATACTCTGAATGGTGGAGGGAGTGTGAAATAGACAAGGCTGTGGATGAGACTCCATAGCTGTTTGCGTTTGAATTTAGCTTTTTCCTGCTGAGTTCAATTCTTTACATGGGGCCATGTTAGGTGATAGATAGGCATTGAGTAGTGGTGAAGAGCGCTGTTCTAGGCTGGGTGCTTCTTGATTTAGTCCCCATTAAAACTAGTGATGTCCAAGTTCGACTTTGTATGAATCTTGGCATATTTTCAGAATAGAATAGTTTAGTACTGAGCTTCCGACCAAGATTGTCAATAGCTTTATTTGGCCGACGTTTCGGTGCTTTCACCTTCTTCAGCTATTGACAGTCTTGGTCGGAAGCTCAGTATTAAACTATTTCTATTCTGAAAACTAGTGATATTTTTAGGGGCTTATGCTAGTAGGGGAGCGGAACTCGGTTGCTGGCACGATCATAGGGCATTTCCAGCAATAAGTGATGTCTCAGACGTGTCTGCTTGTCAAAGGTGTCTATTGATTGCGCATGTAAATAATTAAATCCATTTAGCAAGATGCGTTAATGGGTCGGACTGAAGGCAGCCATAGAAATGAACGGAAATATTCAGGAGTGAATTGATTATAGCAAGCCCTCGATCCGCCATTATATTGGCATCGGAGTAATGGGGTCAGAACAACACAGCAGGGCTGAAATCCTTCAAAACAGTTGGCATATTGAACTTATATTAACGCCTTGTTGACCTTAGATTAACGAAAGCCTCCGAAGAACGCTTGTAATCGTGGGCATTATGGTTTCAGTAATCTTCTGTTTGTCTGACCTCCTTTGTGACTGCGTGTTTGCACTCGCCGAGGACGTCCTACTATGCTCTGTGGCCGATCGGCTTCTTAGTGTTAGTCATCGCGGCTACCTAATCTACCTTGCTATTGGAGAGCTTCGTACGTCCCATTCAAAGGGTACTACAAACACCCCTGTAGTTAGTTATGAGTCAAACCGTGTAGGCGTGGTCGCTCCATAAATCATCATTTTCCATTTCTGGTGAAATCGTTTATCCGCGTTATGCTTTCCGATTACGAATTCCGATTTCCGTACCCTAATGAGTCCCACTAAACATTTTGTAATAGCACTTTCATAGTAACGGAAACGCCATCTGCTGCTGTGTTTCTCCTCCAGAATATGTAATCTCGATTATTGTTTTTAGATTATTTACAGCTCTGTGTAGATAGGTTGGATGTCCTTCCCCGAACATATGGCAGTTCCTTCTGTGATTCAGCCCTGAAAGGCTTTTTGCCCTCGGTCACGACTAGAACCGTTGTGACCACGTAATAGTGCAGCGTTACGACGCGAACGACCGGCCGCCAATGCTATCTCACGTTTAATTTGCCTTCTGAAGTAGCATGCCGGGTATTGATCGTAGTCGACTAATACCTTTTCACTGCGCAACGGCTTATGTCCGGCTCATCCTGTACCCTCCCATGTTGGTGATCTTTCCACCGGTTATTACCTTCTTGAGCTCTTCCTGCAGCCGTGATTCACAAAAAAAATTGAGTTTTTTTTTTCACATTAGCGACATCTGTTGTTCCTAAATAACCCAAAGGTTGTCTGGTCTGATCTACTGAGTTCTTCCGCAGCCTTTTGTCTTACTTGTTCGCGTGCTCTCGAGTCCGCCAATCTCACCGCCCGCGCCTCGTGCAACAACACTCAAGTGCCAAGTTTTCCATGAAGTGGTCTCAAAAGCCGACCATCCCTGCGCCTATCACTGATAGTACCCGCATCGTTTTCCAAGCAATTGTTGCAGAAATGCAAAACACCAGCAGATACTGATTGTTTATTCTTAGTAGGATCTTTATGCAGTATTCTGGTCTAACCCGTGATGCATATCTCAATTACCAGTGACTGACCTTTTGTTGTACCGCACGTTGTAACCTGATTCGAATACACTTTCAATTAGCTGACATGATTCTTAATGCAAAGTAAATTCGCGCGCGCACTCTCAGCAAAGACTACTCATTTTCTGCCGATCAAGCGAATTCCCATGACTTCGTATAGGAATCTCTCTGACTGTGAGCAGCAAACAGTAAATCCGCCACCATCCAAGTTACCATTCTTTTTGAGCTTAGGTGTCTTTTTCCGGGCAGCTCTCAATGTCCAGAAATGATCTATATTTATAGAATTTTCTATTATTTGCTGCTGGACAGATTTTCAACCCCATTTTTGTTCCTCGAAACAGATGTTTCCTCTAAACATTGTAGTTGAGTTTATGAACCATATTATTGTGTGGGTTCTCAATTTGTCGTATACGCAATCTGAATTCCACGTTGAGTGAAGTGCACCGCGTTCAGGGTAAAATGGCATCCGTCGGGTTTTTTTTCTGCCTTTTTGTCACTTAATAGTGACGCTCAAAACGGTGACTCTACTCACTTAAGTTTCCTCTTTTTTACTAGGTGAGACCTACGCCTGGAATTTTTTGGTGGCTTATATTACGATCAGCAGCGGTCTATGCTAACACTTTACTACACCTGCATCCCAGAACTGAGATTAGAGTTAAGGATACTTGACTGTACTTGTTTGTTGTTTGGTGGAGTTCGAAAGAAACAATATAACAAACATTTTGAATGCTCGTCCAAATGCTGTTGTTTGACGTCTTTCTGCAGACTCAAATCATTTTTACACTGACATTTATAGTAAGTTGAATTTCCAGATAGACAGTTTGAACTATGGTTAACCATGCGATTTGAAAAATGTTTTGGATGCCAACAATTTTACAAAAATCCGTAGGAGACGAGTTGTTATTGAAGGTAATTTGCAATTAAAGATGGTATATTAGCGTAAACTAGCGATGGGAATCCCAAATTCCTTACGTAAATGTTGGCGGGAAGTGGTATAAGTGGCCATGCACGCTTACTAGCGAGCGGTCCGGGGAATGCAAATCCTGTCGTGATCACTCCGGTTCCAATACAGCCTTCCATTCTTCGGGTGTCGGTTAATTGGTACCAGACTTGTCTCTGGGAGGATAAAAACACTGACTTGTACATCGGCTGGCCCCCACAAGTCATTGTATAGGCCACATCGCATTCAAACGCCACTACGAATGTACAAATGGAAGTAGAATGCGTGCCGCATCCCAAAAAGGGATTGATCAACGGCAAATGCTTTATCCTTTATCCTTTAATCATACGTTAAACAATTTGATAGGTTTTTTCTTTGATTTTGTTATTTCCGTTTTTCGCTGAGTATCTGGTCGTGTAAATGGCCTTCATTTGCACAGCGATGCGTTTCCGGTGCTATGCAAATCACCTTGGTTGACCTCGCCGGACCTGCTTGGCTATGACAAATCCCTTAATTATATCCGCCGTTTAGCCATGATGAACAAATGATGCGTATTGATCACCTGGTGGCCAGTATGGTTTCTGTTTTGCGGCGCTTCTGCACACGACATGCAGCACTGTGCCTTTACTCTCTAGCAACTGATTTGCTTTGATTGTGCTTTTCTCTGCTCCTTCCATTCCAGATCAAAAAATTAGCAGTAAGCAGCTTAGTATCGATCAGCCCCTTTTTGGTATGCGCCGCGCACTCGGCTTGTGGTGGCATTTGTATGCCTGATATGCCGGATTACAGTGCCAGAAACCCACCTGAAGGGATATAATGACATAGCTAGTTATTAGCGCCCTCACCAGGTTGGTGTGTACGTAGAAGGCTTGGTTGTTCTATACAGGTGCCAGTCTGAGGACTTTTGCACACCGCAGCGCCGCCACTTCTGACATTTATTGAACTGGAGTTATCTTTGAGTTGTTTTGTCTGTAACTGCTATTTCAGGGCCGGCATTCGCCTTGCGAATGTTTTACAAGATGCGCGGTTATGAACAAAACTTTCGTCCCAGGCGGGACTAGAACCACACCTCTGAGTTGGAATGAAATGGTGCCCCGGTAGCGTAACTGGTAGCCCGAGGTGTGGGCTCTAGTCCCGCCTGGGGCGAAAAGTTTGTTCACAACCCAGCCCTCCTGTGAAACTTTTGGAGTTCTCGTTTTCCTGTCCACGAAATATTTCTGACATACTAAACGCACAGGCACTTGAACAATTTGTTATATTGTGTGATGCGATTCAAAAGACAAAAGCCTAGTTTAAATTACATGATGGGGTGTGGGCAAAAAAAGTCTTTTTGCCCACAGTTCAAATCAGCAATCTTTTTGTCGCATAGGGTATAGTCGTTGAGGCAAGCTACTTAGAACAATACTCCCTAGATGTCCCTCCATAAGCATTAGCAGACCCTGTTTCACTGTCTTCAGAGTATGACTATCTACATCGCGCTCAGGGAGGCCTACCGCTAGTCGCTCCAGAAGTTGCTGCAAAACTTATTCAATCGACTTACTAGTGGATATTCTCTTAAAGACTGCGGCTCTGCCCATGTGAGGCCCCTTCCAAGCGGCTTTTCGGATATCGTCTCAATGTTCTTCTATCGCGAGAACCAGTCGACTCGAACCGTCCTGCCATGCTTCTGTGAAAATTTTCTTGGAAATCTTCGCTGGGTAGAAAGCTGTGGTGGTTTTTTGTATTAACGGGGATGTGTTTAAATAATAATTTCAGGAGCATGTTTTGTTGACTTTAGCAAAGTGTAATTAATTCCGTTTTGTAGCGGAAGGGAAGTGACTCATTTTGTTGTCATCCCTTCCGCCCTCCCTTGCAAACACTGGTGGAGCAAACCAAGTAGCGGCATGATAGGTGTCCGAGCTCTCGATTGACACCTACTTCGTCGATGACAAAGAGTAGCTCGAAATCTATTTCGGGGGAGAATCTGGTTCGCATATGCAATTGTCTATAGAAAAATATCAGTGGTTGGAACTGAATCTGCATATTTGTTCAGACAGCAATTAAATTGAAAATTGAAAATTATACAATACTTCCTGAGCATCTTAACGTATTTATTTATACGGAAAGAAAAGAGTTGACATGAAAGTTACCTGACAATTACATAAAGTTATAGCTACATAAAGTTCACCAAAAGTCAATGTATAAGCCAAATCCGAACATGACACCGAAGTGTACAGCCCAATTTTTTCATTTTTACATTATTATGTGGTGGGCTATGTCATACGTTGATCCCATGACTCATTGGCAATATTTGCTGTGAAATATGCAAAAATATTCCATAAACGTACGTGAGAAAAAATCAAATGTAACGTCTTAGGACACCTCTACCCATCTCCCTAGCCTTCCCATCTCGTTCGCTATTTTACAATTTTTCTATGATTTTTTATTTATCTCGTTCATTATATCGGCTACCTGTTATATAACTGTGTTCTGTTTTATTGTTAATATTAATCACCGATAATAAATCATAATCAATCTTTGCCCTGTCAACCCCCCGCTCCACCGCCCACCTCCCTGGATCGTCTCCCGTAATTAACGCACAATCTACGGAAAGTGTCACGCTTTCATCCATTTGTTTTAATTTATCCATTGGTCAGTCACAGAGAGGCGTAATATCACAAAGTGATAATCAGTTCATGTCATTATCAATAGCATTCTCGAAAAAATGATGAAAATTTATTCTGCAATTTTTTTCATCCACGATTTCCTGAAAACTTCGTTCATCTCTGATAATGGAGATATTCCGATTGCTTGGTCAATACGATGATGTTTAGCTGAGTCATGCCGAATGGAGTAGAAGCGCTTTTCTGCGCTTATCTGCCCAAACATTGGTCACTTTCTCTCCCTCTGCTCTCGCTCTTAGAACTGAACTTTCTCCAAAATTCGCTGCGATCGATAATTCCAATCAATAGTAAGGATCAGTGTGGGTAGTTGATAACTTTTGCTTGAGCTTCAGCTAGGATTGATACCAACTTGTTTCGGCTGATACCAACTTGCTTCGGCTGATCGGCTTCGGCAGCAGTCAATTCCTTCGAAGACTGTAAGATCGAAGATACGATTTCCGTCCACTTTGGGCTGGGCTTCTCAAGAGGAAGGCTATGGTGAGATCAGCTCAAAGCGCCTCCTCTCAGTAAAGCTCGTCGAATAACTCACGGAAATTTAATCTCATCAGTCTCAAGTGGCAAATAAGATTTTTCCTTCTGTTTTTAAAACTCGGCCGAGTAAATTTTCAGCTTCTCATGAACTTACGTCACGAAAATTGTTGACTTTATCGATAATCTGCACGTACATTAAACAGGTCGCTGGTAGTCGTTTTCATCTGTGACAAATTTCCACGCGACTAGCTCTACTTTCTATTTTATTTTAGCCATTCTAAACCCGGAGTCATCGCATAGCTTAACACTGATAGAGTAGATCGATCAATACCTATTTTCGGCGTTAATGAGCTGATGTGGTGGATTGTTGTGGTTTTCGCTAGCGTTGCTGCTGATTTATGGACAGAAACAGAGCGAATCAGCGATTTACAACAAGTGAGCTCTTTGAAATTCCACTTCATCCATCCGATTATAGTACTGATTTTATTGAGAACTTGAAAATCAACATCCAGTCAGTAAATTCAATCGATTCTTTTTTAAGTGGCATGCGTTATGCGGTCGTTACACGGTGGCGAAGGCTTATATGGAAGACAGTAACGCCAGGATTACGGTAATTATCGGTCGAATATTGATTGCTCACTGTCAGCTGTATGAAACCTGGATGAAATGATTTCAGGTATTTGCACCGGTCGATGATGTCTTCACTTACAATCCAGACATTCGAGCCCTTGACCAGAAGGAGACACTTAGTCACATCGGTGAGGCAGTTTGATTCAGTGGCATATTGATCAATAATTGATGTATATTGATCGTTTTCAGTGGATACCCAAGTGGTCGAGATTTCTCAAGGAAAGCGATGGGAAAAACAGACGCTTATCCGATCGACAATCAACAGCGGTTACATGTACATTACACAGTTCGAGAACAATCCAGGAAATTTTGTACGTCATCCCAGTTATTGATTGATCTCAATTTTTCGGACAACTGTTCCGGTGATAAGGGCGCAGGGGATTGGTGTTTTTCTATACGCAAAGGGGAACATACATAGGTGATTTTCATGGAATAGGTCCTGGCAAAGATCGGGTGAGAGGGCTTTTCTTAGGCAGTTTGCATGGACCGAGCAGAAGTCTGCGGGAGCTATCAGAGGAAAAGGGTAAAGGAACTGTGCGCTGTACCACAACGCCACAGATGTAGAATCAACCGTTGGTCGTACGGCGGATTCAGGCCCACCAAGCCTCCCCTCCCTCGAGACCAAGTTTATTGGTGATTCCTACCAGACTTAGCCTGGGAGGAGAAAACGCACCTGTCAATGGCCGGCCCCGCTGTTAATTGTGCAGGTCAAATCGCACTACGATTTTAATGAAACTAAAATGCGTGGCTCATCCTTAGAGAAGTTGGTCTACTCCAACTTCTTACGAGTCATCACAGTTAATCGAATTACTGACAAGAGAGTGAAAAATGAGCTTATGCTAGTCAGTCCAACTTTGTATTTACTCCGAGGTTAAGTAGGATATCGAAAACCGGATGCTCTGGAGCTTTTTGCGACCGGACCGGGACTCGGGACCGTTTTTTTTTTTGTTTGAAGAAATAGGTTAGAATAGGATTTTAGGCATTGGGGAATGTGGACGATTAGATGAAGTTCAAAGTAAGATGAAACACGGTATATGATCACCTACCCCTTTAAAAAGGTCCTTGTCCGAATTGCATTATTTACTTATTATTCCATCAGAGCTAATGTAGTGCCTCCTCACCAACCCACTGAGTCTTGAAACGTAATATTTTTTTCTAATTTAGCCAGGTTTTCGCTCTCTAATAAGGTGACAGTTGATTAATAAAGAAGTCGAATTATGTTCTAAAAGGACAACCTTTACATGGCACAAGCTCTGTACAGTGAGGCTTAAATAACTGCGGAGATCTTAAGGTGACTCTTGTTGGCTCACTGATGTCTGGAACTTTGGTCTTATCAGTTCTCTAACCCCACCAGCAACTTATGGACAAGGACCGTTAAGCCAAGACCCACACAAAAATCGCCGCACCATTTGCCGCGCGCGACGCTGCCCGCCGCGTGAGCGGCGTGACCTCATTAGCCGACGATTGAATTGACGTCTTTCCTTGACAAAGCGGTGGCCAAAATCCAACAGGAATGAAAAAAATGAACAAATAAAAACAATGCTATGCTCACCTTTATGCATTCCTGTAAGCTTGTTTGCTTACGATTGGTAAGCTTCAGATTTGTCCAGTTCAGAGTAAAAAACACTCACTTTTATGGTAAATCGGCTGACCCCCACGTTTTTGTACAAACCAAATCGCGAGATTCTTATACAATTCTGAATGGAACCTAAATGCGTGGCGCATTCCAAGAAGAGTTGATCAATGCTCTATGAGTTGAGCTTTTTATTTTGACATTTCTAAAAAGACATTCACTTGAAGCGCGCATTAGTTATAACGAGTTATCGCTGTTACACAACAGTTCCCAAGAATTTGCTCCTTTCAGTCATACTTCGCCAATGCTGGGATGTTGTGCAATCACGCATCGAATCAATGGGGGATGATTTCCGGCGAGCAGTACCTGTACAAAATCTGCACCCCAATCGGCCACCGACCTTATCCTGGCACGACTTTGTCGTTCATCCGAGACTCGATCAGACACTGTTCGTCGATCGACAGTATAACAACAACGACCTTTCGTAAGTATTCCTGTTTATCCTTTGGCCAGTTATCAATAGTAGTTTATGGCTCAATAGGTCCAAAAATGAATGCATATGTTTATGGTACAGTGGGACCGCGCGCGGTTGCGATGCGACGCTTTCTCCAAAGGCCGTTTGCAGCAATATCAGGCCGGTGGTGAAGCCCTCAAAACTTTTGAGAACCCATTCCCGGCCAGGGTCGGTCCTATCGTTGCTACTTTTCAAAAAGTTTTTACGACCCCCTCCCTCATGAAATGTTTCATACGACCCCCTCTTTCAAAACAATTTTTACCCCAAAAAATTACCGTATTACCGTCGAG
>MU896175.1:0-15283 GCA_036418205.1 Ostertagia ostertagi | reverse complement strand
CGAAATGCATGAAAAAGCGTTTCGGCGGACACTTTTGACCGCCACTGTATCTATTATGCGATAAAATACGTCAGCACGAACCTGCTTGTTCTCAATTCATTTTCCAATATACTTTTAGTAGCCTTACTCGCCTTCAAGCGATTGTTCCTATGATTTCACTAGAAGCAGCAACAGCAGCAGCACTAAAGGCAATTTTCACCGAAAATCATGAAGCTCCCGTCAACTGTCCGTCTGCCTGACGATAAATAAACCGTGGTATACTCGATATCCGAAAGTTGGGGTAGGCGTGTCACCGGAAGTGACGTGCACTTGATAGAAGCTATGTGGATAAGCTGCTTCCAACATACATCGCTGGATATCAGCAAAGCATGCTGGCAACAGCTTATCCACGCAACTTCTATCAAGTGCACGTCACTTCCGGTGACACGCCTACCCCAACTTTCGGATATCGACTGCTTTGAGGAGCAAGATGTGTGGATGATGGAATATTTTGCAAAATACTTTTGCATTTCTATGAAGAAACTTTTGTGCTGCAGGGTGAAAGCCTCTGATGAGGTGATGTCTGTCAATAATATGGCATGACAGGAAGTGGAAAGTGTATAGTTGAGTACCACTTAGACTGCGCTCGCATTCGCGTGCATCACACGGGACTGCAATGGTATAAAACAGGGCCATGGACGTTATAGCTTCGTGGCAGACTCCGCCTCCCTCGGTACCGCCCACCACTAGCAATTGGCTCCCACTGTCAAACTCTTCATTTTTTCCGCTCTCTGGGATTTCTTGGGACCAAATGATAAGACGGCCAACTCCGCCCACATCGGCGCACGGCACGCCGATCACCAGCATTTGGCCTTCCATCCTTCTGTAAACCAGCAGCACTCACTTCCTTAGCCGACCGACCTCTATCTATTAGGTTGTAAGGAAAGTTCTGGCCGTTTTCGATAGTTCAAGTTTCATGGCATTATTTCTAGCTAACTTTCCGGCAGACTGCTACGAGTTGCATATCATTAGAAAGTGCGTTTTTTGCTCTATCCAAATCCGCGGTAAGCTTTGCTCTAGAGGGACTACTTCTACTTATTTAAAGCCTTGAATGCAACATGCTCATCAAGCGAATCCTCACGATTTTCTTCTTCTACCTCGAATTAGGGCAGAAAGGAGCGGAATCAGCTCACGATATAAACTATTCGTTTGGCCATGCATTTGCGAAAAATAAGCCATGAAGCGATAGTTTGGAAAGCTTGTGTAGGGATGGCGATAGCCTCGAAGTTGGCGAGGGTGTTACCTGGAACATTTGATGGAACAACATGTGCTTGAAACAGTTGAGAAGAGTGCTACCGAATTGAGCGTATATAATTTGTGGTTTCAGGTCGCATGGGATAGCTTAAAAAGCACGGAAAATTCGATAGGGAGGTGCCGTAGGGCCGTCTGTTCTTCTTCTCAACCTTTCATTCAATGAAAACGACCCGTGTTTGTTTGGATCGTGAAATTGTGAATGTAGAATAATCTTCTCAATAACCTACGGCTTACGAATGAGCAGTTCGATCAACAACTAGGTCAGCGAATTTCGCGAAAGCGTGAAACTGCGGCAGGAAAGGTTGTTCGGCCTGTAACGCCAGTCCACACAGGCAGAGGGCCGTCTGGTCTGCATCGGCGCAGCTTTTCGAGCACAGGCGGAAACTGTATAGTGGGACAATATTCTTTGCATGGTGTCGGAATATCCCAAATCTTGACGCTTGCGCCCAGCAAGGGCTGCCATAAATGGGCCGACTCTTTTCCGCGATGCACCTCAGCCGTTGACCGCAGAAGCGACCCTGCAAAAAAAGAACTAGCTGAAGTACTGAACTATGTCCCAAACGTCCCACTCCCTAGACCTCTTCCCTATTCACCGCCACTTTTTCAACGGTCTGGATAGCACCTTAAAGGGGAAATGCTACGAAATCTAACATGATGGTGAAACGACCTTCGCCGAGTTCATCGCCTCTAGAACTCCAGTACTTCCAGTGAACGGATTGATCAAACACATGAAATGTTCGCAAGGAAGAGTAGATCCAACAGGTTTTTATTGCGATCGCAAACGTTGCGTTTGAGTCGAGATATGCACATTTGAACTTCATTGTCCGAAACGGCTAGAACGTTCCTTACATCCTAATACCTTTTCACCGGGCTTGTAGACTCCTGAAACCAAATTATAAGTTCGACGCAAACTCGCCCACATTGTGCGTGCTCCACCCACCAGTAGCGGTCGATCTCATATCCTTCGCCGACCTCTATCCACTTTTTTCCCGGTCTCCGGGACTTTTTAGAACCGAGTTATAATATTTGGTAGCAAACTCCCCGCCACGCCCAGCGCCAGATTTTAACCTCTCCTCCTTCTCTGACCTCTACTCACCTTTTTCTGCTCTCTAAGACTTCTGCGAACAGGATTATGAGGACATGTAGGAAACGCTGTCTGCTTCTGGACGCGCTCTGCCCATTACCGGCCTCCGGTCACGTCATTTATGCTGCACCTTAGGCACTGCTTCCCTACACCATTTTTTCCCCTCTGTGGCGTTTATCCGAACCATAAATTTCACCAAAGCATCGCGTTTTTGAATATGAGCCTCCTAATTCGATCTCTCTTACTAATGCACACCATTACCCACCTTTTTCCCGGCTCCTATGCTGTTTTGTGGCTTTTCTGGAGTCGAACTCGAAATTTGGCCATCAGTACCGCTCATTTCGATGAGCGGTCACGCCTTTTCCGCCTGGCTGATTCATGTTTTGTACTTCTAGAGACACGGTGCACCCATCAAAAACGTGACCTGGAGCCTATAAGTTGTGGTTCTCTTAGTACCGAATTTAGTGACAACTATATAACAAATATAACACTATTTATAATGAAATTTTACGAGTTGCACGAACATGTACGGAAAAACGGGACTTTTTGGATAGGCTTAGGTACACTATGTTACAACTAAACACATCAGGTTATGATAAGGACGTGTTCCTTATGTGCCTTATCAAGTGTATATTTAAGAATAAGTTTATTTTATACAAGTACAAACTACGTAAAAACAACTTAAAACGATTACTGATTAGTTTTTATTGTCCTACTCAGTTTTCTGTTAACCAATTTTCAAAGTTATCACTAACCTCAGATTTGGAGTGCAGGTCGTTTTTCATATTGACGTTGTTCTCTACTGTTTGCCCCTCCACTACACTCATACGATATTACAAGTTAAATCGCTGAGAAGGGGGCATCTTGAGTAAGTGTAAGATGAGTAAGGATAAACGCTAGTTAAATTTCAGGTAAACAATATACGCCTAAATATTTGAATCAGTTCAAAATTTGGGCCAATTACTCTGTAATGAAACTAATCACCACATATACTATGACAATTCAAAAGATATAACTTCTATAATTTTTTAGATATTATTAACCAGATTAGTCCCCCGTCAACCGCCGGGACCTTCCTTTCCTGCGCAAGCTTTCTATCCTCCGCTATGGTCCCTTCCTCCTGTGACACCAACACCTCTGGAAGTGACGCGTATGCAACACAATGGTGTTTCAAACAGTAGAAGGGACACAATCATGATATGACGGTAGATTTTTCGCTTCCCTTCCTCATCCTCCCTTCCTCTCTCCACTGCCCTCCAGCTGCCACTGCAGCACCATGTGGAATGAACGGAAGTGTGCTAAGCAGGTGTTTATATAGCCCTAAGAGTGTTATCACAACTATCCTGCTACAAAACATTGATATCTCAAATCCTGTAAGCTACCCGATTTGTTAGCGGTTTGTTTATCCCATGAGCTTCCTTCTCACTCACTTCATTTTGCGGACGGACACACATACATACACACACACACACACACACACACATACAGATACACAAACCGACACACAAAGTTAGCGCTTTATAAATAGAAGGATTGTTATTGATAAACGTGATGTATTAACACACGCAACAGTAATTGAAGAACATGTAGTAAGTTTTAGTTTTTAATCTTTTATAATATACACACTCCAATTCTTTTACCTCCCTTCCTTACTGAAGAGCACGGGGGGAGGATATCGGTGTCAGTTTGTTTTCCGTATAAGGGCACGTGCGAAACGGAAGACAAACTACTTCTTTGAAAAAAACCCCTCTAATTAATTTGTTACATTCTTTGTATTAATTTCATTTACATTTACTAGTGACAGACGGGCAAACAGACACACACGCACAGGCAGACACCGTACTCACAATTAGTGCATGATACACAGCCCGGATTGTTATTTAGTGAAGTGCTCACTGTGTAGGGTATGAAACCCGGAGCTAAGGTGGCACCACCGAAGAAGTTGCGCCAATATTTTGCTTCAGCAAACGCAAGCCACCCAGACGTTCGATGCTAGAATAGTACTGAATTACGGTTGGTGATATCGTTACAAAAGTCCAAAAGTCTTCAACTTCGATCATTTCATTAGTGCACATGACTAAAGAAATGCTGCTTCTCACAGCTAAGCAATGTGAATTAAGACTAGTCAGAGATCAGATTTTTATGTGAATTGGCGTTCATGATTTGGGCGCCGCAGATCCCGCAACACCCACCCGCCCGTATCTGAAGTTTAATGTACTACAGTGTGGCCACGAATTACGGTAACTTAATGACTTATCGGATCGAAAGTATATTCATTGAGGGTTAACAAATGAAAGACCATACAACTCTTCCAAAACGACATTATCTGCTTTAGAACAGGAGCGAAGCTTCCGAAAGAAGGAGCAGGCCGCGGAATGTAGGTAAGCGGCCGTCACCCCATTCCTACCTGGAGTGATTTCTCGAATTATCGATGTTTCCACTATGTCGGAGTAAATGCTCGTCTTCACCACACTCTGTAGAGAGTAAGCTAATAGATTCTGAGTAGGGAGATGATGGTGGCCTTACCCTAAATGCAGTAGTCCTAGCGCAGCTTAGCTGCGAAAAACTTCGCGCAAATTTCGTGTCTCGAAAAATTTGGTGGAAGCAGCAGGGTCAAGCGTGCGTTGAGGAATCCTCGACACGTCGCAGGGGGGGGGGTCGTATTGGCCCGCTGGGTGGAAGAGATCGAGCCATTTTGATGCAGTGGGATCATCACCGTCGGAAGACAAATATCAAGGATGAGTCGATGCCAGGCCAGAGGATTTCCAATGAAAATGATATTTCACCCACACAAAATTTTCGTGATTCTGAGGCGTCCGGTAATTCTTAGTTACTTCAGTGTTTTATCACCACACAAGTTAAAGAATCTGAATTTCGCACGCTTTCCAAGAGATATTTCATCTTTCAAGTAAGACCCCGAATCTGAAGGGATGTGAGGTACACGGCGCATCCGAGAAAGGGTCTAGTTGTTGCGCGCGCTTCAACTACGGCTCCTTGGACAAACAACCTCAATTCAGGAACAATCGAGAGAATTCTGAAAGTGTCCGTGCGCATTTACAGGGAGGTGTACACCATTCAACATTGCGTTAACGGACTCTTCAGGGTTAAATTTATAAACATGTAACCTTTAAAGTTGAGAAACGCTAATCAATCACTTTTCTTAGAAAGAGAAAAGCAGTGATTCCAAATCTGCTCTTACTTTAGTACATAATCGCCCTTAAAAGGATATACAGCCGTTGAAATAGTGCCAATGTAGCGAAAAAGTACCTTTCGGCGGTACTCGTGCGAAAATCCTCAACGTAGCCGTTTTTTTAATACTGGACGTTTGGAGCAGTTCTAGTAAGCATTTGATAGAGCAAATCTTCTAGTTTATGATGGCGTATTTACTTTTCGGATTGGATGAGTTTGAACGGAGTTATGGCTTTAGGAAAGTAAAAAAACTCGCACTCATCACAAATTTTCCTCGTTAATTTTGCAAAAATCCTCAACGTGGCCATTTTTCGAATACTGGACGTATAGAGCTGCTTTAGCAATGGTTTGGTAGAGAAAATCTTCTAGTTTTGTCTGCCATATTAACTTTTCGAATTTGACGAAAATGAAGCAAGTTGTTGCTTCGGAAAGTGTAAAAACTCGTGCTCATCTCGAATTTTCCTCGTTAATTGACCTAAATTTGTTATTTCTTATCTTGTAACTTTTTGTAATTTCCTGTAATTACCAGTACTGATTAGAAAAAGCTCTTCACAAAACTCCCAAATCAGCTTTCAGATTGAAAATTCGTTAACTTTGAAGAAAGTTATAATCATTTGAATATTTGTTCAAATTTCAATAGTAAATAAGCTGCTCCACGGTCAACGCCAAAGTCCAGTCAACACACAGCTGGCGAAGGCTTTTACAAGGCTTCCTTTGAGCGAAAGGGGGACGTGTAAATTGAGAACCATAATCTGTGTAGTACTAGAATTTGGTAAGTCTTGTGGAGGAAATAAACAAAGAAGAGGTGTTGTCATAGTACGCCATTTTTAGTGACTAGTTTGTCGTTTTCTGGTCTGTTTCTCGTTTGCTCGTTTGGTAGGACTCATCAATAATGATTATTCTTTGACTTTTTCACTTTTGTACTTCTTAAACGAATTTTTTTGTGGGCGGTGGGGTAGCAGGGCTTTTTTATGAGCAGTTTTGGGGGAGAATTAAACAAGCTTTTCAACCTTTTCATAGTTCGGCTTTTGAAGAGGGTTGTTTCATGGACTTCGGCCTCCGGCGGAGGGTGGTGGGGGGGGGTCGTATTTCCAAATTTTCCTCAACGCCTCGCTTGACCCTGGGAAGCGGTCGGGACAGTTCTTGCTGCTTTACTTTATGCCTTGTGGATTTCAAGCCAAGGGTGATTTATTTTTGGTTGGTCACTGTAAAATCTTCACTCCATCCGCATTTAATGACGTATGATAGACCGAACTTTGGCTAGTTGGAGATTTAGTTTGTGTTGCTATACTTTCTCAAGTCTATTTCTACTGTGAATGCCTTTTCATAAGATGAGAAGATTGGCAACGCAGAACTGAAACGAAATCCAACTCCAGCGCCATTTTTCACGCTAATCGTATCATTTGTAATTTGGGCTGATCCACGCTGAAACACTGCTAGAAGACGAAGTCAGGGTGAAGGGCCATCGCCTGGCTACACAATACCTTCTTAAACCTACCTGAAAAGGTCACTTCTACAATCACGAATCCTATGAAAGGTCCATCATCTTTGACCCCCGAAACCGAGCCTTCGCCTTGTTTCACGGACAGCACCTGATATTTTGGGTCGAAAACTTTTCCCGGACGCCACACATGCCTGCTGCCCTCGCCGGCAAACATCTAAACTTGCATTCTCATTCTCGTCGCTCCAGATGATGTTGGAGACTGATGGAATCTCCAGTCCAGGTTTGCGCAGACCATTGGATTCCTTATCATTCCTGCCGGCAAACAACTTCACGGGATTCAAGAAGTGGGGAAGGCCGACGTAAAACGTCAGGTTCTAATAAATGTTGTGTATTCAGGCGTGTGAAAACTGCACCATGCCGACTCCCAAGATCAGAGCGGTACAAGACATAGCACTTCACCTGTGCAAGGGCGCTCGACAGCGTGGCCCATCTTTCGCTGATGGACAACTTCAGTTGCATATCCCGAGCGTCATCGAGAATGTCGTGATCGCACGAGCTCTTCGCCAAAGCATGCTGGCGGTCGATCAAAATATGGGATTGTCAGTAGATCGTCAAAATTGGGTCCCGACACGCACCGCCACCTAGCTGACCATTCGACGTTACGACAGGAGCCTCGCAGACCCAAAAACGGAGAGTACTTTTAGACTGTGCCTCCTTGTCGGAACGTAGCCACCGACTTGTCATTGTGCTATGTCTTGTCGTATATGCTATATGGTGTGATACTCGCGGCTGTCTCATATATCTCGGATGGTACATTCGCAGGAGCCGACTTTATCTATTACGACGTCATATGGGAGTTTCGACCACCGGGATTCGCAGGTAACCCCGCGATAGCGGCCCAGATCCGCCCGTTATGGCACAGGCCCACGGCGCGCGGATTAGGTACGGTCCGGGTGATGCTGTGTCTCCAGTCCCCTAGTAGGGCAAGGGCCGTCCCTTAGGTTGTGTTAGGTTTGGTTTCTAACCCTGAATTGTTGTTTGAGCATAAATGCTCTTCGTTCAATCAGTGGTTCTGTTGTGTAGCAAGAATTACACAGTTGGTTTTTTTCGAATATTCCGTTGTCATACGCAACGTTCAAGGGTTAAAGGATCAGGAGATTCATAGTGAGATAAGTCCACTATTTCCGCTAGTTACTAGCAGCAGAATTCTAATTCTACCGGTCATAAATGAGAGGTTTACCACTGTCTACACAAGAGTTGAAATAAATATCCAGTAAACCTAAAACGCGCTCCCCCAGGCTTGGAACGCTCTTGGGTCGAAGAAAATAGGAGGTTAAATTTAGCCATTTAGGACCGCTATATTCCGCATGGCAGGTAGAATGGATGCAGGCCTACGCGGTTTTTACAGGGACACTATGGTAAAGGGTAAAGGAGTGTTTTGGCAGAAACAAAGAGTTAGGTTTATTGAAGGAAGACTCGTCAAATTTGAAGAAAAATTGTGGAGCCTGTCCTAATAAAAAGTGCATTGACTGGTTCTACACTCGGCCCTATTTGCGCTTTAGCAAAATCGAAGGTTGTTAACAAAGTAGAGTAGCTCTTGATGTTTTGCATTGCGATCGATTGTTTTTTTTCAGCTCGTAAGCTTTTAGCAATAATTTGAGGCTTACTTGGAACTTCGTCATTCTCAAGAATTTTAGTGGAATGGTTTTTTATTCTTATCTCTTTCTAACGTACATTAGCAATGCACCACTTCAGTCCACCAGATCGTGGTAATCTGAAAGCAATTGTTACCGATGGTCTTCATAATGAATATAATATCTATTATTGACGCTTGGTGCTTTTCGGAGCAAATTTGAAGCTCCAACCTAAATGTGAAAATTTTTCATCACGAGGGATTGAACCTTGGACTATTTACCCACCATTCTTTGGTCTTCGCGGGGCCGCTCAGCATAAATATGCACCGGTTTTGTGATCCACGCATGAGCTCCATAACATACAGAGAAACCGTTGTTGAAGAAGCTTTCCACATCCTGAACGACCTCTTGTTAGTCCTGATTGCGATCCAATTAGTGAGAGGTGCAGACGAGCAGGAAACAGGTGCCAAATAGCGCCAACGATTAAAACGAATGCCATATTAGTAATTAGAGCCTCATAACCTCTTTATGCAGTTTACAGCGAATGTGTTATCATTTATTACAACTTTGGAATTACTTCCGAAGGTATCACAACGAGTTGTTCAAAGTCCTAGTACCCTTATGTGCAGGCCACCGACTACACAGGGATTTGGCTGTAACCACATCCCAGCAACGAGACACTATTTGTTTATATAGTAAATGCTCTCCAGAATCATCGAGATTTACACACTCGTTCTTCCATTATTTAAGTTTTATTGACGAAATATACCATGTCACCAATGACTGACAGCTCAACAGTGCAATTATCTGAACATCTCAACTGACATCACTTTGAAATTGGATTCACAATATTCGGCTCGTGCACGATATTTTTGAAGAGCTGTTGCTTGATCTTTCCGATAAATGTCTCCTCATCAAATATCTGACGATAATCGCTGCTGCAATGAACCGCTTGTATTTATGAGTGTGGTCTAATTTAGCAGTGAGTTAAATATTGTAGTTGAGTGAGCATCTGTCACATATACCGTAGACCTACACATATCTGCTCAATCGAGCTCACCCAAAAGTTTAGTTTTGCCATGGACATTTCTAGTACAGACCATTACATGCTTCGAAAACTAACATTCAAGGAAGTTGTAAGAAATATGAAAGGTGAAAGGTAGGTTCTAGAGGTTGCAGGGTTTACTGCAAAAAGTTATGTTGGAGTTGTGAAAAGAAAACGGAAGTACCATAGAGGACTCACCTTCCTAGCCGTCCTCTCGTATGGATATAAAGAAACAAATTTTGGGATGCTCGTTAAAGCGAGGGATTACGATAAGATTGGACTGGGTTCATAGTGGAAGTGGAGATGCTGAATAATGCCCCAGTGGCGAAAAAAGCAAAGAAATCCGTCAAGAAGGCGCAAAATGGGACCCCTTTCTTTGCCCGTTGACCTCCGATAATGGACGAGCTAGCAACCAATTAGGAGGTCGTTTGCACATGTTATGCTGATAGCCTCTATCATTTCAGCAAGCATCATGCTTTGATTGATCACGCATCCCATGAAAAGTTATAGGATACACTCTGGAAGTGGAATATCTCGTCACATTCGAAGGGCGCTGCTGCTGGGGGCGGAGCACAGACCGTGGCGGGGCTCAGAAAGGAATGGCAAGCCTTGTACGCTGCAACTAGCGCACCTTTGACCACAAAAACGCAACATTTCGTTTCCTTGGGCCCCTGACTACTGCTTCCATGGTGCATGTACTTCCACGCTGCATACACACTTTATCGTAATCTCTCGCTTTAAAGGCATGCATTAGGCATGCATCATGCATTAATTCACCTTAAGGGCTTACTCACTTTTGTGCTAAGGCAAGGAGAGAATGATCAGGGCGGTGAGAGGATAAGCGGGAAAGGGAAGGGGTTGAGAAGGGAAGCGGCCCTAACAAGGCTCTATCGCCCCTGTCGGACGATTTTTGCGGCGCATTACATCTGTGTTAGTGGGACCATCATCTAAGGGACCATACTACATAACGAAGGAACGTTCCTCCGACTTCTGCTTTTTTTTGTCGACTTGTTGTCTTCAGAGCTCAGGGGGATCAGCCTCTGTGGGGAGATCCCTCCAGTGGGTGGAGATGTCACGGCCGCATTTTGATGCGAGAGCTTAGCTCAAAAAAAGCTCAAAACGCCTTACTTTGGCACTAGGCGTTTACAAACTCAAAACGCCAATTCCAGTTAATCCGCTTAAGTCCACCTTTTGGTATCTTCACCGTGTCGTAGTGCTAACCAGCTGTGCTCTTTTGACCCGGTTCACATTTTCCACGTCTCATCATCTATTAATTTGCTATCTGCTTCTCAAACTGCTCCGCAGCAAGAACGCTCGTGTTCCTTGTCGAATGACGATCCTTTCTTGTTCCCCACTTGTGGCCCATTTCGCACCCCTACTTCCGTATTTGAGTGGGAACCATACCAAATTGATTGGCCCTTGCCCTAATATAAAAGTGCATTATCGCTGACTGGCGCTGCTCCACTCGGCGCAACTCGCACATATCATTGCCATGGTATGTACATGAGCATATACTTGTCACTCACCAGTCATCCCCATCATCATGCATCATGATCTCTATTGCTCTTCTTGGCGCTTCCCTACGGTCGTTTGGTTGATTTCCAATCTCCCTTCATACTTGAAGCCGATTAATTACTTTTTGGCTGAATTTGAACCCAACGCCCAATTGAACAGTAAAGGACACATTTCATTCTATCACAAGAACATCAAATCTCAACAACAGACGTGAACATCAGATACATATGCCGCCACGGACAGGTGGTGGTGCATCATTTGAGTCCAACAAGATCGTCGATAAATCATGGAGTTACAGCAGTGCTCAAAAGTGTTTGGCTAAATGCTTTTTCGGCCGTGACTTTTTCTGTTGAAACATCAGTGCAAATTTAGGTATGGGCAGAAGCAGGAAGCGAGCCTTCTTCACTGGAGTGGTGGATTATTGTTGGGCGGGAGTAAGAGTTAAGAATGAAAAACCATCTCACAAGAAATTCTGGATGACTAAGTAAACTTCAATTCATTGCAAGAGCTCACGAAGTCCAACAAAACGAGCGCATGATACAAAAGATCAAGCAGCACAACTACTTTCCTAACAGCCTTCCGAAGTTGCTGAAATGTAAAGAGGGCCTGAGTGTGGAACCAGTCAATAATGCATTATCTATTAGGACAAGTTCCTCCATTTTCCTTCAAATTTGACGAGTCTTCCTTCCATATTTCTAGCTCTTTTTTTCTGTATTCACACGCATGAATATCTAACTCTTTCTAGAAACTGATTTTCTACGTCAGCCTTCACCACCTCTCTGTGAAGTTGTTTGACGGCGAAGAGATAGGGCATCTAATGGGTCTGCGCAAACCTGGTCTGAAGAACCCTACCGTGCTCCAACTTCATCTGGAGCAAAGAGTGTAAATTCAACACTGCGTCCCATAATTATACTCCACCTAAGAATTTCCCAAAATCTCACAAATTTAGATGTTTTAGAAAAAGTCTCCAATGTGGCAGTGTGTCAAATACAAATACGAAATTGCCTATAACATCACTTCCAACTTGAGATCCCAGGAATTTTTTCTAATAATTTTTGTTCAAAAGGCCACTTAGCCGACGTCCCAAAATTATAACTCCACCTCATGTTTTTCTATTAGTTTTCACTCGCGGCTCGCCAAACTTTTTGCCATAGCGATTATAGGACTTGGAATTTTTCCTCCAAACCCAATGTTTCGATATGGAATGATAGACCATTCGCAATCCTTCCTTCTGCTGCACCGGTTCACATGATTATCTTAATTTCATTATGAATTAGATCAAATCTTAGGCTTACGTAATAATGCGCCCTGTCCACGACAATGACCACACTGCCTCAAAACCTAAAAGCTTCAGGGTTTCGAATTGACGCGATAGTGCCCAACTATCAGTAATCTTCTTCTTCTTCTTATTCTTTAGCGTCTGTCCCGCTTGTAAGCGGGGTCCGCTTTTCTTATGTGTTGACGCCACTTTTCCCGATTAAATGCTTGATCGGGGTGGATATTAACTGACTTCAAGTCTACGTGCAATGTATCGAGCCATCGCTGCTTCGGGCGCCCCCTAGGCCCGCTTTCCGGGCACGTCAAGGTTGAGACCGATCTTACAGACACTGTCATCTTTCGCGCGAAGGACATGACCATACCATCGAAGACGGGCTTCGCGCATCTTGTCGACAATTGGAGCCACCCCGAATCGCTCTCTGATGACATCGTTTCGGATGTGGTCTACTCGTGTGACTCCGGCTGTCCATCGCAGCATCTTGGTCTCCATCACACTGAGCCGTGCTTCGATCTCTTTAGTCGTAGGCCAGCACTCAGCACCGTAAATCGCGACCGGCCGGATGACGGTCCTATAGATCTTAGATTTGAGACGTTCTGGCATGTTTTTATCGCAGAGAACGCCAGTCATCGAGCGCCATTTCGACCAGGCTGCATTCACGCGAGAATTCGTTTCGAAGACCAGGCTGCCGTCAGACGCGATTGCTGATCCAAGATACTTGAATGATGTTGCACGAGTGAGTTCAGTACCATTGATCTTAATAGAGCCTAACTCACTCGAATCGGTGGTCAAGTACTCAGTCTTCTTAACGTTCAGCTTGAGCCCGAACATAGCTAGACGATCGGACCAGGCTTGCACCTGTTGCTCGAGCGTGCTTTTATCTTCGCTAGCGAGCATCACGTCATCAGCATAAAGAAGTGTCCATGGAGCCGGCTTCTGGAGATCTCTCGTAATGGCATCCATGACGACAACAAATAGGAGTGGGGATAACGCAGAGCCTTGATGTACCCCGACAGAGATGGGAAAATCCATCGATGTTCCTGCTGCCGTTTGCACTCGGCTCTTTGGACTCGAGTAAAGGATGCGCACCCACTCGACGAGCTCTTCAGGCACGCCATGCTGTCGTAAGGCATACCATATAACGTCCCGCGGAACGCGGTCGAATGCCTTCTCCAAATCTAGGAAGGCAAGGTGCACCGGTCTTTGTTTCTCGCGATGCTTTTCTAGCAGAAGGCGAGCGGCATGTATGGCATCGATAGTGCTTGCAACTAGCCGCAAACCTTGCACTGGTGTGAGTGGGTTGCAAGCTCTTAGAGCTGATGTGTCGAGCGTCGGGTAATGCGTGGGGGGGTATTCTACAAGCTGTGCGCTTCGCGAGTGAGGTAGTTGGCTGAGTGTCTGCTGCGGAAGAGGCAGGGGGATGTGGGAGATAGCTGTGCGGTGTTCTGCCGAGGGTGTGTCGTTCGTGTGCATTAGATATGGGATCGTGCGTCGGCGTTTGTTGGTTGCCGAAGTTTCAGGATTTATCTTCTTTCTGGCACATCGTATCGGTTTGAAGCAACGCCTTGGGGGCGAAATGTCTTGCATGTGATTTAGAAGATTGTATGTTCAAAGGTAGGATGGTGGGTTATATCTAGTCTTGCCGGGAAATGTGCTAGTAGACTTGGGATAGTAGTCGCATCTAGTGTTCTCGCTGCTAGAAAGGTTTGCGATTTGGGTGCTCGCCTAGTTCAGACCTTTAGACGTGATTTTTTAGTTTTTTTATTAGTGTGGTTTTCGTCTATTTCGTGCATGGCGTTGTGTTCTGCGTCTACGAGTTATCTTCTTAATGGACGTGTTGCTGGTCTGGGAGTGTGTCAGGGGGCGTGTGCGGAGCCATGTTTGTTAGTATGTGTTGACGGGAGATGGATGTTTGGTGAATGTCAGCATCGTTTGCATGTAGAGTTTTGCGGTCGTATAGAGGTAGTGCTCATTGTCGTATTTGTGGTCAGTGTATATGAACTGATGTACGGATATTTTATGATGTTCGGTCAGGCGCGGCTATGGGGAGTTGGAGGGTCTTTTGGCGAAGGGTGACGGTAGTTACGTACCGCTTGTCTTCTCGCGCATAGTCGGCTCTATGTTCGGTTCGCTTTGTGTTGCTCCGCTAGCGTGCAGGTAAGTAATGGACGCTTTCGCTTCAGGTTAAGTCTTACGTGTGCCTTTAATTGCTATGCCTTCTTTCTTCGCTATCTGATAGCTCCGCCAGTTCTCAGCTGTCTTTTCGTGAAGAAATGCGTGGTACCGCTTCTTCTTTTCGCGCACTTTCTCTCTGACCTGGTCCGTCCACAGCCACGTTTGCTTGTCAATTCTCCGCCGCCCCGGCTTCGTCATCCCGAGCTCGGATCGAGCTATCCGAGTTATTTCTTCGGCAGCACCTTTCCAGGTTTCGTCGACAGTCGTTACCGCTGGTAATTGAATGCGGGAAATGACGGCCGCTTCTTTTTCCTTCAGTCGCCACCACTTGATTCTCGCTGGCCCACACCTTTCGGTTAGTTTCGGTTTCGGCGGGGCGATCTTTAGCGTACAAATTAGTGGTCGGTGTTGCGTGGCGACCGTTTCATAAGGCACTGTTTTCGCGTCTGTTACGAGTCCTTGGTCGCGGCGCCTGACAAGTACGAAATCAATTTGTGTTCTAGTGTTACCGCTATAGAAGGTGATGAGATGTGAGTCGCGTTTTCGGAATTTCGTGTTCACAATGGCGAGGTTGTGCGAGTCTGCATACTCGAGAATTCGCTCGCCATCAGTGTTACGTGACCATATC
>MU896172.1:0-14241 GCA_036418205.1 Ostertagia ostertagi | reverse complement strand
GGGGGAGGGGGGTACGGTAGGATAAGTGACTACTGAAACAGCGAATTCTGATTATTTTACAGATTGAGACTCCCTTACTTTTTTCACAAATAAGCCCCTCTCAATGAAGTTGGCACTACGGACGCTAATACTGACCTCGACTGTCTCATGGAAAACCCGGATGCATAGCACGGAAATTGTACTACTATATGCATAGAGTATCATCGCCTACGCATCCCCTCCGATGATTCTTCAGATCTCGGCCTGACGTTATTGGACCCTTTGTACGAACAAACATACCCTCCGTCTCAGAAAACCAGAAGCGCGTCGAGTCAGAATACACACCACAAGTAACGACGGTCTTCACCATTAGTCTTCAATTGTTTCATCAGCTATCACTAATTAACACTATCAGCTATCACTAGGAATCACCGGTCACCAGATTTACTTGAAGGCCGTCGTCACTTGTGGTGTTGGTCTGCACTTGAAGCACCTTTGATTTTCTGAAACAGAGGGTAGATACGACTTCATCATAACGTACTCTTACGAGCTCTAGATGTATACGCTCTTTCTCACCCTCCGCACTTTTTCCCGATTCATCGTGAATTACCACTTGACCACCGCAAGGTGCCATTGAAAAGGCTTCACAAGTCCCCAATAACTGACAACATAGAGTGATTCCTCATTGGACCAACCCCACGCAGTACTAACCCTATAAAAGCGTGAAGTAAAACTCTTAAAAAATGTATAACTTCCGTTAACTTCGATATTTTCTAGAATTTGGAGGCATATTTAATCTACAGAGATTCAGTCTTCAAAAACCTTTCAGATTTATCATAAGTGCAGAGCGCCCTTCTAGTATGAAGTGACAAATAGAAATTTCGGTACACTCACTGCAACCCACTGCGCAGTTATTCTTCTCAAGGTCATAAATGTTTTCAAATGCGGCCTCTTGTGATGCTGTAAGACGAACGAGAATCTAGTGATTCTCTCGAGTAGACACCAAACTTCCAGGAAGTTGATTTTTTTTAAGAAAAAAAAGCCCGTACGCACTTGTTTCGTGCGAATAGAGTTTGGGATTTAACGATACAAAACGCCTTTGTTTTAGTTCAGTGGAAAGTTTCAAATTGGAAGCAAAGCACCCGCTCTGAGCTCTCTCAAGAATACTTAAAGGCAGAATTCACGATGAAAAGTTAGCTCATTGGAAATAAGGGTAGAGGTGGTCAGTGGAGCAGGGATGAAGAAGAAACCATTTGAAACGGCCCAAACCCGAGAAATGGGACCCCTTCCTTGCCCGTTGATTTGCGCATTGATGCGACTCTCATCGCTGTGCCCTCTTCAACACTACGCTCTCTCTGCTATCTAATCACTCGCCACGTATAGACCTGCGGCGAGTGATTAGATAGTCGGTGGGCGTACCCCGCCAACCGCGCCAAGAGTGAGCCATGCTAGATCGCCGAGGTCAAATCTTTCGCTGCCAATTGCGCGTCGGTCAGCACCCTCAGGAGGTCCGCCTGTCTCCCAACTATGCAATTTTCCCCTTCTTGATTCGTTCTTATCGTGAATTCCTCCTCGGGGTAGAGAGGGGACGTCGCCAAAAATCTTTTGTGACAGATTTCCCTTTTGGCATGAAAAACAGTGGTTTCGAGCCCAATGGTTTTCAATGTTACCTTCTCGAAAGTTCGCTCGCTCTCGCTCTTCTCTCGAAAGTAGGTTTTCTAAGTTTTTCGATTTGAGCATGCAACAATCAGTAGTTCCTTCAAGTGCTTGCTGTGGAGAAAGAAAGGAATTTCTGAAAACTATGAAATTTAATTAAAAATCAGCTGCTGTGTTCTGAAGAAACCCTTAGATCATGCGAGTAATAAATTTTCATCAAGCATAAAATGCTCAACCTTACCTCTGCACATTTCACTTTGGTATGGATGCATCGGAACTGAAAATTTTTTCGCTTCAATTGATAAAATTTTGAGCGTTCGATGCTAACGAATCCTTTCTTGGGCGCGCCGCGCACCCGCCTGTGGTTCAAAGTGGTCCATGTTCCTGACAGCCTTACTCCCCGCCAACCAATGACGACGTCGCTGTGATCTTCGCCAACAAGCCTGCCCTAGTGACGGAGAGCCGTCCGAATTGTTCGAACGCACGTTTGATCCTGCCAATGGACAACGGAAATCAAATACGGAGCCTCTAGCTATGGTGCCAGAGCTGAAGCTGCAGAGAGCAAAAAGTTAGTGAATGATAGATTATTTGGTAGATCCCTGCGGAAGAACAAAAGCTTTCAATTTTTATACATTGTGATCATATAACAACAATAACGACAACAACAAGTGAAAACAACTTACAATTACATGATAAAAAAAAAACTCAAGAAGGTCTACTCTGTAACCAGTTCTCTATGTGAAATTGAAGGTTCTTTGGTGTTAGTTCTTGCTGACGCTTCTGAAAATGTGAAATTTTTGGCGATATATGCTGCAAAAGATTGATCAAGAGTCACGTGAGCATGGCCCTTATTTGCCCAAAATACTATAAGATATCGCAGAACCCTGCTCTACATTTCAGTGAGGGCTCGCAGGTCGCAACCTCTGAATGGGTCCGAATTATGCCTTCTTCCTATACGAACTCGAATATTTACATATCATCCATTTTTGAATTAGAATTCTGAATTGTAATCTTTGGAAAAATAACATTTGTGCTAGCAAGATGTTGACTCGAACCACACTCGACAACAGAGAATCCTTTTCATCCTATTTTTTCATTCATATGTTGAAAATGCCACCACTTTATTCAACGGTTGCGAAACTTATTAGTATGTCCAAATGCCCATTTCCGGTGACCTCGCAAAAACCGGCTGACTGCGACTAGCCTTTTAAAGGAGTAAAACAATCACAGCAGCTCAGGCTAATCTTCACAAATTTCAGTGTTAGACAGGAAAACAACCACGTGTCCTATCGATTGAACAAAATCCTTGCCAAAATTCCGATAATACCCATAAGCCCACATAAAAAACATACCTTTAGATATTTTTGGATATCCTCAAGGTACTTCAGCGATGGTGATTACCCGCAGCTTCCTCAATGTCACGTTCCATTAACACCCACGGTTTACTGAAAGAGAATGTGAAAAGAAACATGACTATCTCAAAATAAGCAACTAAGGGAAACCTTATCGGAGCTTCATTCAACAAGTTATAATCTATGTGATTGTATATCACCTAAAAAACCAATGCGGCACTCACATAGATGTCAGCTGGGGATTGAGCTTCAGTGGGCCTGTTGATGGAACCGAATGGAGGATGTTCTGGGCAATCTGGTTCAGTGAACGATGTCGTCGCTGAACTCAATGTGATTACCAAAATTTCAAAACTTACTTAAAGACACGTCAATCAGTGCCACCATATCACAAATGACAAGGCGCTCTATGAAAGGTCACCTAGCACTGCTCAAAGTTCTGCCGTAATAACTTCGTATAGGTCCTACCGGCCAACATTTTGAGCTCGGGTCGCACAGTGCTACCAATCGCATTAGACACGTCTGGATCGTCAATGTCACTGCGGAAAATGCCTCCAGCACCGCCTTCTGAGTCATCTTCTTCCACCAGTTGCATTGAGTTTTCCATGAGCCTAGAATAATTACTCGAAAAAAACATTAGTTGAACCGATACTGCCGTGAACAATTAAATTGGGACAACGTACAATGAAAAAACTCCGTACGAGAGCAACGAGACACAATGCAGAGGGATCATCCATGACAGTTGCTATTGCCAAAATGCGTTTTGCAAAGGCAGCCACTCGTGACAAAGGCAGCTGCAAATATTTCGGATACGGTAACAAAAAACAGCTACCGACAGGCCATAATCGAAAAGTAAAAAAGGAATGATCGGGCTTCTACGCAGTAACTTCAATCCGTGCAATTACTACTAACTACTAATACCAACGTGATTTTAAAAAATAATTCATTTGAAATACAATTTTAGTGCCTCCCTGTGTTACACAATATTTAGGTCCTAATGAGGCTCCGGGACAGCACTATACTAAGAAACAAAATTGGTCCGTTTTATTACAGTAGGCTGGATGAAAAAAGGATTTCTTAAACTGACCTGTTTCCGCCTTTCGTTGATCATTGAATCAAGAGCCTTTGAGACCACAACCATGTGCTTTTTCCTGATTTCTGCAATGAAAAACTCTAGCCGATCATTAGTCGCAAAACGGCCGGAATATCAGTAACAACTAGTCAGTTTTTGTGTAAGCAAAGTCCAGATAGCTCTTTCAGAACTAGCTCCTAGACCGACTTTGGCGGGTAAAAAAACTAGCGAGCACTTTTTCAGCCTAATGGCGATGACTGAGGAATGGTTGACCTTCGGTTGTAACAGTCCCTCACCTGGTTTCTTTTCGAAAGGTAACTGATTCAGCAAGCGATAAACTGAACGGTAGAATCTTGAGGGGTCGATGTTCAGAAGTTGACCGTCTCCAGATAAGATAACAAAAACAGTATTAATGCAGTACAACTGGATCCAAAATTCTCAAGTGCTGAAAACGACAAAGATGTGAGACACGTTTGAAATATGGTCAACAGGTATGCGATTATACCTCCTTGTCCACGAGCTTCTCCATAGTGCATACTATGTCTTCGAAAAATTCTACTCCCAAAAGATGAGCAAACTTGCTTAGGCCCTCGAGTACAGGTTCGAGTAGAGCTACATTTGGAACTCGTTTCAAAACAGAAAAATAGCATTGGAATACGTGTTTCATCGTTTCGGTGGCCTAAAAAGTATAGGGTGATTATCGCGCCATGCGAAACAATGCCGTAATACATGAGGAAGCAGAGATAAAGAAATGAAAACGATACGACACATCATGTTTCAAAAACAAGTTGGAGTTTGGGAGCAATTACCGTTTTTAGTTTCGTAGATAGCGTCTCCGCTGCATCGAGTTCTTTCAAATCCGCTTCCAGTTTATCAAGCTGCTTCTTGTACTGAAAATAGCAGTGTTAGAAGTTGCACTTGTGAGCAATCATGTTGTTCCAAGTGTCACAACAAATGTTGTAAGGTCGTGGCAATCATTACAATAAACCTGTGCTCAAAACGTTAAAAAATATCAAACTAGAAAGCTTGTAATTTACACAACACCATTTCCCATATCCAGTAAAATGTTGCAGTAGTCCTTTTATACTGTAGTTTTTAATAGTTTCGTGAAGATAATAGGGCTACCGTCCTCATTGACTAACCATAGTGTTTTCTATTGTTAGTTCTTTATAGGCGCGTCAACTGCACGCATGAACAAATTAATAACTAAATAAATAAATTAAACATAAATTGTGATTGAAAGGTTGAACTGTTCCACCTTTCTCGCAGTTTTGTTAGCCCGTTCCTTCTTTATCATAGCTCTTTTGGCAAAAATCCGACCTTTTCCAGACTTCTTGTCTTCGTTTTTTACTTCCTAAACAAAAATTTTAAACAATGGATGAGCTATTCAACTAGTGCGAATACTCTGAAGATAAAGGAATTTTTAACAAAATAACAAAACCTTGATGTTTAGTGAAAGGAATGTGCCGATTAGTTGAGGTGGAACGTGACCTTTTCGTTTAGTAACCAGTGAAGCGATGCTTCGCGCACCGAACAATGACATCCTTAAGTGTAGATCCTCACGAAATACTCTGTGTAGTGTGTCACACACCTCAGACAACTACTTCTACGAAATTCAGATAGTGTCATTACGGCAAATTATTCTTTTAAAGAAAAAAAAAAAGAAACACTGACAGCCGGAATACCACATAACGAGAGACGAACTAGTGACGACAATATATTAGTGGCGTAGTTGAAATGAGGTGCAGAAATGACAAGTCTGCTCATTGACTTCAAACACAACATTCCCAGTTTATAGGAGAAAGAGTCCTCCGCTAGCTTCCGTCCCTTAGTATCAAGCTCTTAAATATATAATTTGAAGGGTCTGAATAAAAAGTTGAATGGATCAAAAGTACCGAAGCGCAGTCTCGCATTATAGAAATGTGCTTGATGCGAAATGAATAGATGCGAATAGAAATGCTACCTAATTATGGTAATTTTCCATTTTTTCGAACCGTTTTTTTTTGGGACTTCAAATCAAAAATGATGAGACCGTAAGTTGATGATAGCGTTTCACTCGCACCCAAATACCAAGAAAAATGCATCCAAAAAACTGAAAGCAAAACCGAATAGAACCCGAAAATGAATGATCATACTTCCTGTTGTTTTCTCGCAAAACTGAAGAAATTTCAGATAATAGCGTAGTAGAGATTCTTCGAATGTTTGCAGTCGTTTTGTTTCCTTCTTCACCTTTTGTTTCCTTTCCTCAGCCGTGAGTTCGCGGATAGAGTAACCAGGAATAATGTCGATTAGAACCTTAAATGAATTCGAGCTTCACCTGGAACCAACTGAACAGCTTTAAGATCATCAAAACGGATCACTCACTTGAAGCATACTGACCACCGCAAGTTTCTGCACGCTCTCACGTACCAGTGGACGAACTTTTTCTCCTTGACACAAGTGGAATAGATCCCTCAGCTTGTATATCTAGAATAAGATTTATGAGGCTTCAAAATCTGTTCTGCAGGAGACGAACGTTGAGTGACATTCAACTGAATAGTAATAAAATTTCAGAAGGACTCATTACAACCCCCACTCACATTCTCTTGAGGATTTGTAAGGAGTTGGTGGGCATAGGTAGATATAGTTAGTTTGAATTCAGCGAGAAGCTCTTTTCGCTTGGCAAGTAGCTCCGTAGCACTTAAACCAGAGTAGTCCTTAAAAATTAGGCAAAACGTAATTGCGATCTATTTTCACTTCCAGGAACACTATCGATATTATGAACCTCCATTTCGGGCTTCACTTCTTGTTCTTCATTTTCTTGTTCCAGCTCCTCATCTGAATTGTCTAATTTCTTCTTCTCACGAGTTGGTCGTAGAAGAGTTCCATCCTACAATACTGTAATACACATAACCATTTGATAAGGGAAGCATATGAGGACATACCTTCAATTTTATAGGCAACATTTCTTCCAGGTTATCATCTATCTGCCCATCGAACTTTCGTTTCCTCATTTCAATATCACCATCATCAATATTATCGTCATCGCCTCCCGATTTGAACTCTGCACACACTACTCTCAAAAAACTTAACACTACTCTCAAAAATTATACCACGGACGATCAGCAAAAAACAGATTTTCTCATAGAAGACCAGCAATTAATTCTACTATAGACCCCGACAGTTTGCACGAGCAACACAGAAGAATGTGAAAGAGAGGGGGTGACTCAAAAAGTCATATTGTAAGATAAATAAAACACTACTTCAAACAATAAAGAAAAGATTTGATCAGTGAGTGAGGAAGAAACAAAAGATTGTTGAGATGAGTAACGACACCTCCTTCCAAGGAAACAGATTTGGTTTGCAGGACTGAAAAATTGCACCATCCCAAAAAACGGCGACACTCACTCTCGTCATGCCTTCGCTTTACCCCAGCGAACGCGCTGTTTTCCCAGTCGATATCCGCATCCAGCATATCCAGGGGAAGGATATCCTCAGCTTCTTCGTCATACTGAGCTTCACGATCTGCAACCCAGTCGTCTTCTACCTGAAATGCCATGGTTAACAAAAGCTTAATAAATAAAAGCGTGATAAAAACTAAAGCTCACTATTGTCAAAACCATAACCACTAGGTAGATGATAACGCTTGACTCCCACAACTCCCTCAAATCTTTGTTTTCTAACCTATATATGAAGCTTTTACATCTGTTTGCTCTTTTCGAACTATCCTATCTTCTTGGTTTGAAACATTTGAAGTCGCTGAAACACTCATGCCCATGAACGTTTCCCTGAGAAGCTGCCTGCGTTTAATGCAAAACGCAGTAAAGCTAGTAGTATACGCAAAGATTCAAAACGCTATTAGTGCCATATCACGGGCGAGACGGCAGGGGAGAATTTTGGAAAGGTAATCCATCGGACTCATACCTCCGTAAAACGAAGTTTCGTAACTATTCAGGCTCCAAAGAGGATGGATAGGTTGAAGTGAATCGGATACATCGGAACTGAGTATCCCAGCACCCGATTTCTTACACTGACGTGGGCACATGGTTAACAACCGATAAGTCGCACATTCAGAAGCAAGCCAGTGAAGCGCCGTTAGAAAACCCAACTTTTCAAGTCCCATAGAATCAGCCAAATACTTAAGGAAAATGGATGAGCCTCCAGTTAACTGATAAATGACATAACTTTAAAAAAAGGACATATTAGATCCCCAATATTTAACAGTGGTAATGGATATGAAAGTGCGTGGATCCTTACATTGACAGCACGCTTTCGCGACTCCTTCGACTTTCTAGCCTTGATATCCTTGAGACCATCAATTACAGTTCTTGATATCTTCTTCTTCTTTGCCATACGATTCAATTTCCTCGTAGTCTTCCTAGTGTTCGAGGTTTTCATCATCTTCAACTTCACTTCACGAGAAGACGAAGCGAACCCCTCACACTTAAAACTTTCGTATTGAGCCGATTACTTCTAAACACTTCCAAGAGACAAACTGCTTGCTATCCGAAATACTCAGAAACACGATTTGATATGGAGGTGATTCCTTGCAAATTCTACCTACATATAAAACAATGCAAGTTGTTGAAAAATCATCCGAAAGGGCAGGTGTGGGGCTAACATCGCGTCAGATTACAGAGACGCTGTTAAGACCTACAGCCTGATATGAAAGTACCTCCGGTGCGTAACAATTTTCATTCTCTCCGGAATTCGTCGCTCTCCTAGCTTAGTTCCAAGAGCCCTCTCAAAACTAATAAATGCTCCTCCCGGCACACTGTGTCCTAAATCCCTTCAGCGCCGGGATATAAACAAGTATCCTCTCAAATCTACGAAAGCACGTTTTAAAGTAACGTGGAGCTAAAGTAATTTGTGAAAATTCCACAAAACATTTACCATGTTTCGGATTTTGCTGAACTTCCAACCACTAAGCAATCTTCGGTCTGTCTGTTTGACAGTTAGGGGGAGGCTACATTAATCAGTTCTTCCAGAAAGCAGTGGGGACTCCGGGTCAGGATGTGCCATCTGGTTGGGGGTGGCAATCAATTTGACATGGTAAGAGATGTCTGAGTCACACATTACCAAACTGCATCATGATCCTCCCAACGAACAGGTCGAAACTCGGTTTCGGGGAGGGCATATGCGCGTAAATTTGCCAAACTGCCACATAACGGCGAATGAGAACGTCCCCTGGACTAAGCTTGAGAGAAGACGAGCAGAGCGCCGCGCCATCCCCCCCCCCCCCAACCGAAGTTTTCGCCTGACACAGACTCCAACTTTGCTAACTACACAATAGGATGGCTCTCAACTTTTCACGCATGTCAAGTGAGCTGCCCTCACCCCCACCCCCTAAATTGGCTACACCCTGAATTCCCCGATTCTCGTGACAGTATAGTAGCGGCAGCAGTCCCACTTACATACATTTTTGTTCAAAAAATGCGGCGTGCCCACCCCACTTGTATAGCACCCAACTTTGATTCAAAGTTATAAAAGGAAAGTGGCAGATGGGAACTCATGCAGACATATTTTTAGAGGGATTCTTCTCCCATTAGAAAAGAAACTCCAAAGGCGAAGAACCGTTTCCATACATATAAACCGAAAAAAAAACCATTTTCATAGTTACAACTCATCCACACTTGAAAATATTCGAAAGAAAAAAGAACTGACATTAATTCAACCCTAAACAGCGAATAAATAAACTGCAGACGTATTTTGTAAGATGTGTTCCGTAATTAAAAAACTTTAAAGGACTCAATCTTTCGTTGTGGGACCTAAGGGTAACTACAGTGTAAAATGACGAAATTTCGAGATAGGCGGTGGAAGCACTGCACAGGTTGTTCTTACCGGTTTGCTTAGGTGTTTTGCATCAGTTAACTGGGACGCTCATGTGGAACAATTTGAAAACTGTTTACAAAGTTGCCAACCATCCCAAACACTCATCAATACCCATAGACCTGTTTTGTTTTCGTCTTACGTCGTATGCTTCCGTCATTCTATTTGTGATTACTGCTTCTTCATTTTCTTGTTGGTGGCTTTTTTGCCTGCATAATTTGATTCACAAATTAAGGTAACCTCTGCAGCATCATGCTCATTCCCACAATTAGGACATTTTTCAATGCTTCTGCATCGTGCAGTCGACTAATCGCACGAACCACGTATTTGAATGGCATTTCTCATCGAATGAAGTAAGTCACAACGAGTAGCTCAATTCAAAGGTCACAGAAATGTCAAAAACAACTCGGAATCAAGTCACATATTCTTGTTCATACTAGAAAAGAAAAGATCTTCATTCACAGGTCTGACGCAATTCGTGGTGCTGTGATTGGAATTGATTTGGGAACGACCAACTCATGTGTGGCTGTTATGGAGGGAAAGCAAGCAAAGGTTTTACTCAATTTTTTTCCGTAGAGTTGTCATGCAAGTAACGAGCTTGGGTAAAAGTGAAGTTAGTAAGGTAGAATGAATGCAGATTATGTTAAGGTAGATCAGCTCCTATAGCTCCTGAATAATTTGGAAGATGAAATGACTTGACCCTGAAAGTTATTTGTAATTTAGTTCAATAACTGTCTTCCATTGCGAGCTCAAGCAGATTGTGAGCTTTGACCTCTTCCATTTCACCACACTTTACCTATTGGGAATCTACCACAACTACGCATCTTCAAATTCATATTCTTGAACGGGTTTCATCCAGTGAGGGAGGTCTGGGTCCGTATGCTATGCTTCCCCGAAGCTAAGTGATCCAAAGTTTCCTTTAAATTTATTTGTTTTGAACGATATAGTTTCTTCATTTTCAGTGCATGTTTACTTTTACCTACATACACATACATACATTAAATGTAGGTCCTTTATCAGGGCAATCCCAGATGGGAAGACAGAGAAAATTCAAAAGGACTTTCATCCAAAGCCCTTCGGGGAGGATACGTACCCCCCTGGCTGCGACAGTTGTTGCGTTTACAAGAGATGTTCATTTTCAGGGGAAGGAAGCGTCAGGTATGCTCAGTTACTTCTGCTTCCGTTCTATAGGCTTCTTTTCCACTGGAAATTGAATTATTTTCGTATGTTCTTTACCAGCTCCATCCATCATACGCACCTTTTATTTAAATGCTACTTTTGGTGCGCACATAAAGTGCAGTTTAAATAAAATAAATTAAATAAATACAGGAAGACCTGCCTTGTTTCTCCATTGAAAAAGAGAAATGTAACTGAAGTGTTTTCTATGGCGATAAGGAGCTTGTTACAAGGGTAATGTCACCTTTGTTACAAGCTCCTTATCGCCATAGAAACAGTTCAATTTAGAAGTTTGGCAACTGCTCACTTCTGAACGTTGCTGAGTTCGCTCTGGTGGGAAGACATTTCCATTCCTTAGCACTTCTATTCAAATTTACTTGCCTCGAGTAATCAACATCAGCGTTGGTTTACATAGCACTCTTGAGAGATAAGCGTCCTTGATTAGTACTCACATTGATCGGACTGGGACGCATTTGAAAAAAAAATCATCAAGATAAGATGAGGAAATAAGCGTGCCGATCACGACTGCCATATCTCGCCACATTCAAAAGGCTGAGCTAGTAATATATACGTGTGATTTTTCAATACAAGGAATCTCAGAATTGGCGCAAGCTCTGGTAGCTATTGAGCAAAGACAGTTTTGGGGATGTTGTTGTCCTGCAGCTGTTCCAAAGTACATTGAGTTTCATTTTTAGGTAATAGAAAATGCGGAGGGTGTTCGAACGACACCGTCAACGGTCGCGTTTACGAAAGACGGAGAGCGATTGGTTGGAGCACCAGCCAAGCGCCAGGCGGTCACTAATTCGCAGAATACCCTCTATGCTACAAAAAGGCTCATCGGTAGACGGTTCGAAGATCCCGAAGTGCAGAAGGATGTGTGAGTATTCTCAATTTTGTGTTGCTGACCGTGCTTGGTTAGTGACCTCGTTTGTAACCGTTTGTTTCAGAAAGATTGTTCCATTCAAAATTGTGAAAGCTAGCAATGGAGATGCTTGGGTTGAGGCCCAGGGCAAAATGTATTCTCCTTCACAGGTTTGTAAAAGTGTTTTTGTTTGTATTTTTCTTTATTTTTTCTTCAGCCAGATAAGCTGCGTTTTTTAGGTTGGTGCCTTCGTACTTATGAAAATGAAAGAAACTGCTGAAAGCTACCTTGGAACCACAGTGCACAATGCAGTTATTACAGTTCCAGCTTACTTCAATGACTCCCAGAGACAGGTATTTTGAAATCTATAGTAGTAACTTGCAGCTTCCTACCTCTTATTTGATTTTGTGAGCTGTACTTAACTACTTTTTAGGCTACTAAAGATGCTGGACAAATTGCTGGTTTGAATGTGCTTCGAGTCATCAATGAACCTACAGCTGCTGCTCTTGCTTACGGCTTGGATAAGACAGAGGATAAAATGTAGGTCTTAGTCAAGTCAGCTGGTTGTCCTAGTGAAGCTTCAAGCTTTGTGCTACACTTCATTAAGAATAGTCGCTTTTCAGTATTGCTGTCTATGATCTTGGCGGTGGTACCTTCGATATCTCAGTGTTGGAAATTCAAAAAGGAGTATTCGAGGTCAAGTCGACCAATGGTGATACCTTCCTTGGTGGAGAGGATTTCGATCATGCTCTTGTCAATCATCTAGTTGCTGAATTCAAACGCGAGCAAGGAGTGGATGCACGAAGTAGAAAGGTCTTTCTATAAATTTAACCCTTCAGAAAGATTCGTAGTACGGAGCTTATCAGTGTATTTCTTCTCATTTGCTGTGTTATCGAATCTTGACAACTTCTTCAGGCGAGTCCAAGTCAGGTTGTGAAAAGAAAGGAATCACCCACATGAAAGATCGAATAGATACCATTAGTCGAAATTTTACTTAGATTCACTCATTCAGGACCCTATGGCAATGCAGCGACTGCGTGAAGCTGCCGAAAAGGCGAAGTGTGAGTTTATCGTCCACCACCCAGACCGACATAAATCTTCCATATCTTACAATGGACGCGTCTGGACCAAAACATATGACTTTGAAAACTTACTAGGTTTGCTTAGTATGCTTAAACTTGTTGTCTTTTTTTGCGAACTGTGAAAGGTATTAAGTGAGATAGATATTGCGATTTGCAGATTTTTAGAGAACGAAGTTCGAGCAGCTTGTCGCGGACCTTATCAAGCGCACGGTGGAGCCTTGCCGCAAGGCCATGCATGATGCTGAGGTGCGTGTGTTCTTTGCTGTAGTCTAGTTTGCATTATTTGTGACTCGAATAACGAGCATTTCAAAGACATTGGAAAATGCTGGGGTTTTGACGTAGTTGAGGTTGTAAGAGGTCGTTTGCAATGACCTGAAGAGAAACAGCCCACTTGTTGTGGTTTCTAGATGCTATTTTCGTTATTCTGAAGGTGAATTGCGAAAATAACTCTATCTTACTGGCCAGTGGTCACCAAGACATTGTTTCTAGGGTTGAATTGTCTTTTAAAAGTATGCGATTTAGGTGAAGCCGTCAGAGATTGCTGAGGTGCTTCTAGTAGGAGGTATGTCTCGTATGCCAAAGGTACAACAAACCGTCCAAGAGGTGTTTGGTCGCACCCCGTCGAAAGCTGTGAACCCCGATGAAGCTGTAGCTATGGGAGCCGCTATCCAAGGAGCTGTCCTGGCCGGTTAGCTACTATTCGTATTCGCCAGGCATGCTTGCTATGATTTATGTGTCGCGACACAAGCAGGAGGTTTTCAGGTGACGTTACTGATGTGCTTTTGCTCGATGTGACACCGCTTTCACTTGGTATTGAAACACTTGAGCGTGAATACGAAAGCTCATTTTCACGTAACACTACATATCCCACAAAGAAACCAGGATAAGTCCTCAATACTCCATTCTAAAACAGGTTCTGTTTGAGTTGTTGTACGCAGCATTTGATTGGTGAGCACTATGGTCCTTGATTCTTTTCCTTTTTTGGCCAACACACAGACGATCGCGCGGACCTGTGCTATGTGGGCCACGTGCAGGTGTGCGGTTGTGCGTCGTCCGCACCCACGTTATTTATTTCTCAAGCACGCACGATTTCTTTCTGATTTTCTTTTTTTTCATTTATTCTATAACACACTGGCAACAGCGTGACGCAGTGCGCGTCCCACCTGAGTCGTTCGCTTGCGCAACTTATTCCCAAAATGTTTGTGTTCGTTCTTTTGATCATACTATAGCACAAATGTCAACGACATGATCACCGAT
>MU896167.1:0-10061 GCA_036418205.1 Ostertagia ostertagi | reverse complement strand
CGTATCTAACAAACTGGTACACTAAGGTTGTGAGCTGTGAAAGAGAGTGGGACGCTCATGTCCTTGGGGAGAAGGGACACATTCAGAACAGGGCCGATGGTGGGTGAGGCTAGGAGCTCACTGTTCCCACCGCCGAAGAAAAATCTCCCTACCTAACAGTAATTGGCCCACAAACTTGGATGTCCTCCCCCCAAGGACATGAGCGCCTGGAGCGATTTGCTGTAACCCACAAAACTCTGATTACAGCGCAACATTAACTGGGCCTGTCTTATCTCTAGAATATTGATTGAACAGATTTTTCAGGTGGTCACAAATCAAAGCTGACAGCTCTCAATGTACGGAGAAAAATACTACGCTTCACCAGTATCGGGTTATCCTCCTTATTATGACTCACCAAGTAGATACTCATTCGATGGATATCCTTTTGATCCTCACTACCCTCCATCGCCATACTATCCTCCACTGTACACATATCAAGAACCAATGTATGAAAGATATCCCAGGTAGGCCTCACACCTTGGTCTACATCCTTCACCTCGCTCAAATGGATCATTTTTCCAGGGACGACTTTGCAGAAGGATTCTTTGGATCCTGTCTGGGGTGCTGTTTTGCATATTTACTTTGTTGCTGTTTGCGAAGCGCTGCTGGAGACTGTTACTGTTATTAAATGGCATTATTTCATGCATAACATCAAAGACGTTAATAAACTACTGAAGATATTCGGCTGTTCGGAGTTAAAGGCAGCGCTCATGACGACTGGAGGGCGTTGCGTGAATGGGGGGGGGAGGGCGGTGCGGTGTTGATGACGTCATTGAGCGACATTGATGTGTGAAATCCGACAGTGCGCCAGAGGGGAGGGGTGGCTGGGAACGCCTCCTAATGCCCTTCCACCAATGACGTTCAATGATGTCATCAAACCGTAACGCTATTCAGCCTTTTGAAATGACTGGTAGAGAGCTTGAATCAACAGTTTCTGATCGCTGCTTGAAACGAATTCTTATGTTCCTCCCGCATCAGCGCCATATTCCACCTCGCCCGTTTCAGTGATAAATGAAAGCACTTTAGAAACACCCTTTTGTAAATGCACCTCGCTGAGGACATCAGTCAGCGTTTTAGTGTGGTTTGATGCATATTTGACCTATATTAAAGCTGCTAGAGAAAGAGGATTCCCGATCGTTTTCATTCGCCTCAGTAAGCGAGCGCACGCAATGAAAGCTGCTTGATCATTCCATCGATACCCAAGAAGCTGATAACTAACGTTTATCCTTAAGACAGCAATACAGACAGATTAACGATCGAATAAACATGAAATACACAACAAATTCGTTGAACTACGTTACTACGCATAAAGGCACAATAGAGATGATCGGATGGAAAGCAGCTCTTGGTGTTGAGGGCGTCGCCCTTGGAAAGTGAGAAGAGAGATCAGGAAGAGGTCGCGGTCCTCGGCCGCTGCTGCCAGACGTCTCCCCGTGTCGGCGGCGTCGCTGGTCTCCGCCCTGGAAGTGATGAGTCAGATCAAAGAAAGAACTAACTGGGCACCAGAGAACCGCTATGCTTACAAAATTACACTTCCTGGCCTGGAATGGGTGATATTACGCGAAAAGTACCGAATACATCGGAGAGTTTGCTCTACGAACGGAGTAATAACTAGGAGGTCGGGTCACCTGTGAAGGCAAGAGACAAGTTAAACGCTGTAAGTTGGAGTATTTTTACACAACGAGCATAGGATTAATTAAACGTTAGGCCTGCGGAAATCATAAAAAATTCCGCCGGAATAGGACGGATTTCCACACGGGTGATATGGAACACGAGCTACGGCTGAATTATCGACTCAGGAGCTTATCATATAGAGTTGTGAGTTGCTCTGAGAGTGGAGACAGATGCGAACTGGCACTTATTTGACTCTTGCGTGCCCCTGTGTCGAGTGTGTGATAGTGCAGAGAGCTCGTTTGCCTTGCTGAACATCTTTGCGAGCGCTTTACATACTAGTTTCCGCCTAGATTAGCTCTCAGTCTTCCGGAAGAAGTCGGTGAAGATCGGTGGAATGAAAAATTAGTGTTGTGATGTTCAGGAACAAAGTTTGTGTTTTCCACTTTTGTAGCGTAGAGGTCGGCTTCGTGTGACGTGTAAGCGGTGAAGTTCGAGTACTGCTGTTTGCTCGCGTAGCTGTACACATATGCTTGAGCCGGTACACAATACGGGTTCGGCAGGCTCCTCCCAGGAAGTCGTGGTCAGACACGGTCGCGCGTTGGAGGCGCCCTTGATTGATTCACCCAACAGCCACCGAATTTGATGACGCGTACGTACTAGACCTTACATCAAGGCCGACCGAAAGTGTCAAAATTTCTTAGGTCGAAGTCTTTGGCAATCTCATCTAGACGCAAAGATTAGTAGCCCTATTATATGGTTACCTGTACAGCGGCAAAGCGGAGTGGCTTTGAAGTATGAACCGGGTGGATAACACTCGTCAGCTGCCGAACAGTCACCATTATAGTGACACATTTGTAGGTAGACTCTTCCAAAATCGGCCGCGTGATTCCTAGGATCGTGGCGTGATTTCCCTCAGGAGCCGACTTTTCACTCAAACGAGAGGACGGTGCCGAGTGACCGGCAAAGGACACAGCTGAGGCATTTGAATCAAGTCTATGTGAAGGGGCGACCGCCCGGTGAAATAAAACAATCTATACGAAACCGAAATAAAAGTTTACTGGACTGACGAATATGAAAACGAATATCAAAGCGACAGCTTCACTCAATGATAATGAAATCAGTGCAGTATCTCGACTCACTGATAAAAGATCTATGTACTGGGCCAACCGGCCATATAACTTCCAACATCCACGGTTGCTTCTACAACCAATATCTCAGCCAGCTGGCTGTCACTAATCGGCGCTTAAAGCAACATAACTTCCTCGCAACGAACCTTTGCGTTCGAGAACAAATCCAAATTAGACCAAAACACACACGCAATTGAACCGAACTGTGCGCACGAACCACAAGACTACTCTTTGAACTCAAAAATTTCATATAGGCCCTATTCAACTCACCAACCTCTCAACTTCAAACGCCGTACTTCTTCAACTACTACAAAATGCTCATACCTTTTCTCCATGAGCCTTCAGCGCTTCGTCGCTTTACTTCTCCGAGCTTTGCTCGCATCGGCCCTGCCGGAACTCTTCCTCGTCGATTTTCGCTGCGCAGCCACGACGGAACTTCTCTTCTGCACACTCTGTGCACTTCCATTTATCTGAAATGGGCATCACTCTTCAACACGTCAGGCCTGACCTTTTAACACTTCTTAACACGTAGTACTTCCCTGTACTCGAACCAACACGTCTAGACTTTTTGACCAACCGATCGGGTTTTTCACTGTTTCATCTTTTTTTTTGAACGATATAAGCCTCCGTTCAACAAGGCATCACTCACACTCTCACGAACACACAAACAAGGGGACAAAGGCTACAGTCAATTCAAAGAAAAACTCACCAGAACGAACTGACATCTGGACGGCGACACTAAGAACAACTTTTAGAACATCGACTACGAATTGACACCTGCGCGCCCAGATCAAAAACCTATTACTGTAGCCCTTGTTCGGAGACATCTGCTCCACCGCTCCGCGGCCTCTTCGACTTTTTGACATGGCTGACACAAAGTGGCCATCTTTGTGGCAACCATCTGAATCGAATACGAAAATTCAAAACCTCATTCTCATCCACCAATCCAACACTAGCGAGGGGTGAACCACTCGCTGCTACCAGTAAGCGAGCGCACGCAATGAAAGCTGCTTGATCATTCCATCGATACCCAAGAAGCTGATAACTAACGTTTATCCTTAAGACAGCAATACAGACAGATTAACGATCGAATAAACATGAAATACACAACAAATTCGTTGAACTACGTTACTACGCATAAAGGCACAATAGAGATGATCGGATGGAAAGCAGCTCTTGGTGTTGAGGGCGTCGCCCTTGGAAAGTGAGAAGAGAGATCAGGAAGAGGTCGCGGTCCTCGGCCGCTGCTGCCAGACGTCTCCCCGTGTCGGCGGCGTCGCTGGTCTCCGCCCTGGAAGTGATGAGTCAGATCAAAGAAAGAACTAACTGGGCCACCAGAGAACCGCTATGCTTACACCTCACCATTAGATGAGCGGTATAATAATCGATTGCGGATGGATAGAGGTCTTTAGAAGCCATTATATTCTGATCTCAAATGTGGCTCTACCTCTGGGGTTGGAACCGTGCTGCCTCGTTCATGAGAGACTGAATGTCGGATGATCAAACCGCAAAATGTGATCCGAAGCTAGGACTGATCTGCAGAGCCAAAGGACGGGAATGTTTGCGTTCCGCAGCGAGGTTGCTGCCGTACGGCTGGCGGCAAATCGTCCCGCTGCTGGCCCTCCCAGCAGTCTGACGGCCGTTCAGCAGACAGAGCGCTAGCACTGAAGACAGGAGCACCGATAAGAGTTGCATCAATGTGGAATTCAACGGGTAAAGAAGGACCCTGAACGAAATCAATGGCTCGTATTAGAGATTGTTGTGATCTTCAGTGATGAGTTTATCGGAGAATCCTGGATGAGGATCGCGAATAAGTTTAACATGCTAAACTATAAGTCCGCTCCACTCGAACTAACAGGCGCTATTGTAAGGGACGGGGGAACTTTGAGTCAGATAAAATGGCTTACACCCCACCTCCGTGTGAGGCTTACCTTAGTCCTGAGGAGGGCGTACTAGGAGGAGTTGCTTATGAGCTTGTATAATAAGTCTTCTCTGGTTGACGACTTTCTAATCATTCTCACGTTGTTGTTCGCAGAGTGAGTTTACCTTGGAAAACATAAGCTCATTCGAATGTAATGCATCAGTCTGCCTTAATGGCCACAGCAGTATCCGCAAGATTGTTAGTGGACTTGCCGTTTGTGACAGCGAGCGGCATTGTGGGTGTTCCGCCGCGATGCTTAAAATCTGCCCAGAACCATGAAAATAAATCAGTAAACTGTAGCAGAGCAACGCATTCAGACGACGTTTATTTAGATACCATAGATCAGATTAAGTGACTTTTTTCTTAGCGGCAGCTGCCCCATCGCATGCCTAAATTCACAAATAATAGTTCGCCAATATTCTCCTTTCAAAATGAGAACGTGGGCGCTCATGTCGTTGGGGAGGGGGAACATTCAATTGAGTGAGCTCCTTATGGTAGTTACGGAGCGTTCGTACTTGGCGATACTTGCGATTAGGCGGGTAGGCGATAACGAGAATGATATGTATTTGGTTCGCTGCTCCTCCTATTGAGCGATCGCCTAACGCGTAAACGCCTACTCGCCTACTCGCCTAATCTATACCTATATTTCTAATTATAGACTTATCGCCTGATCGTACATACGATCGCCAACTCTAAACGCTCCATTAGGAGTAGCCTAAGCCTTGAAGAGGACAAGGGACTTATGGGATGTTGTGAGCAATGTATGTTCTCCCATGACGTTTCTCCCCTTTCCTGGCCTCAGTCTTAGTGTCACCGTCCTTCGGCCCTGTTTTGATGTCCCCCCCCCCCAAAGGCCATGAGCGCTAGGCCGTGTTCTTACCTTGTCATAACATTTTTCGCAACCCTTTTTGACGGCTTGTCCACCTTCCTTGGCTTTGTCTACAACTACTTCTGCTGCTTGTTCGCATTTCTTGCCTGCACCTTTGATCCCATCTTGACACTTATCCATTTTGGAATACTATGTCGAGTTAGTTATCTAAAAAGAGCACATTCACAAGAAATATACTGTAGAGGTGTTTCTAGATCGAAATAAGAATACCCTAGAGAAGGGACTGACAGTGGGGTGAGCACGAATCTCCCTGTGGACGAGTAGAAAACTGTGAGTGAGATGTGGATGTTAGGAATAGTGCACACCGTGTTTACAATCGACTTTTATAGGGACCGATATTCATGTAGCAAATGTATGATTACTTCCAGTCATGATATGTCGTGATATGGAGCATTTATAGTTGGCGATCGTACGTGAGATTAGGCGAGTAGTCGATTAGGCGAGTAGGCGAGTAGGCGATAAGGGAAGGATACGTATTGATTTGTTGCTCCGCCCATTGAGCGATCGCCTAATCGCCGCCTACTCGCCTACTCGCCTACAACGCTCTATGGGCGGAGCAAACCAATCAATACGTATGTAGTCTTCCTCGCTCGCCTAATCGCCAACTGCACGTAGGATCGCCAACCATGAACGCTAATAACAGTTAAGAGCTTTTTTGGGCTACTTGCAGGCATTTATCAATTGCAGCCGACGATGACTTTAATCGATGAGTGCAATTTGGGTTTGACAGCCATTGTAGGCTACAACGGACGCGGTCTGCTACAGTGTATAGAGCCCTGTTCACCATAAGCATAATCATATGCATTCACCATTAATTCATTGACATTCTGTAGTAAAGGGCTTGAAATATCCAGTGGGATGCTATTCGAGTGCCACCGTGTTTGCACTGAGGTGTCCCTTCAGGGGCGGTATTTAATCCTTCCGCCAAGGGGATGCGTCCCCCTCCTCTGATTCAGTCCTCTGGGGGGGACAAAAAGGGTCTCGCGCTGCTCTAACTGTCTGGCAGATAGAAAAACAGGTTGCGTCATAGGACCTAGCATACCTCTGTGTTTCTACCTGCCAGACAGTTAGAGCAGCGCTACTACCCTCCACTGATGAAGCACTCTTTCCCCTGAGGGGTCGCGCTGCTCTAACTGTCTGGCAGGTAGAAACACAGAGGTATGCTAGGTCCTATGACGCAACCCTTTTTTGTCCCCCCCAGAGGATTGAATCAGAGGAGGGGGATATATCCCCTGGGGGAAGGATTGAATACCGCCCCAGGTAATACAACACTTCTGGCGCAGGTTCGTCGAATGGAGCATCGTTGTGCGAGCTGAGCCTGAGAGGAGAACAGGAATTCGGGAGTATGAAAACTACTCACACACACACCCCATCTCCTTGTCCCGCTCCAAGGCGGCAGTCCGAGGGCGGAGCTAGGGAGGGGGCACGTTTTTGCCTGTTACTGGCTCCTGCACCCCGACGACTCATCCCGACATTCTGTCGAGCGTCTATGCATATTACAGCTCAGTTGAATAGTGTCGTTTATAAAAGAATTAGAAGGGCACGAATTTGACACTCCTGCAGGAGATGTTTGATTTTGAATGGTGGTGCTATCGCAAGATGCGAGGGTATCCTCTACTTCTGAGCATAAGGGGAGGACAGGGAGTGTACATATGGGATAGAGTGAGCCAATAATCCAGAAAAACAACACCCGTGCCCACTCCGCTTGAGCATCACTCGTAATATATATATTAGGTTGGCAAGAAAGTCCTGCGACACTTTTTCAATTTTTTGATTTCAATTCTATCTTTTTTGTTTACAACTCCTGACCGGTCATATTCTATCATGAGTGTCCACCACTTGTCTTCAACTCTCAGAAAATTTCCTGATGCGCCTTTTCTCCAAAGCACGCAAGCGGAGTGTGGGTCAGAGAAAAAGGAGCGCGACCCTCGCGACTTGGCCGAGTGTTGAGTTGACGTGCTTAATCTAGTCGTTATCAAGATGATGAGTATAAAGCACGCAGCGATAGGTTACAGGCCATTTCATAGCTCGACCAGGGGATTACGCTAAGAGAGGAAAGAAATCTTGCCGCAACTCCAGAATTTCTTACCGGGCTCATTTCGGATCATGGTGATTCGCAATGTCATGAAAGAAATGAATATTGTCGCGGTACGAGGGCTCTTGACGAGCTACCTCGGCCAGCTTCTGGTATTCCACAGCCTAGGCCTCTGCCTACACAATGGTGCCCATAACGAAGGATATGTAGTAGGAAGCTCTGTAAGAGCCCTACCTGTAATGGAGTGTAGGGACGCTGCTGGCTTCTTATAAAAATATCAAAAGATCGGAAGCGCTGGTAAAGGTGGAACACGTCTGGTAATGATGAACGACATGCTGTTGGCACGCTACGCGCAGATAGTGTGGTCGGTTAGACACAAACCAATCATTGTTGGAGAACATTGGTACTAGACAGTATCCCTCGGAGTGTGGCATTTATCTACGTCGGTCGAGTTTTTCAAATTTTCTCGGATAACTACTTACTGCAGCACTTATATCCACCTCGTGGATTAAAGCCTCGAGAATGCTCTACCATTTGTTAGTCATAAATGTTACCTATGGGATTGTTCAGAAAAAAAGAAAATTTGAGAAAGAGTGTCGCAGGACTTTCTTGCCAAACCTAATATAATAATAAGCAAAAGGCTTAAAACACGTAGTTTCAAATTCTCAAATCACAGTTTCACGCAATGCTCCCTATCTTGCGATAGCGTCGAATGTGTATCCTGCCTATGTAGTATCATAGTTTACTATACAAAATTACCTAGGAACTAAGATTTCCCTTCAAAGCAAGATCGCTCACAGAAAGACAAAGGACACACGTAGCCTAGTACTAAGGAACTTCCTGGCCGTCGAGCGCCCACAGGCTCGGCACCTTATCCTGTTGACTCTACCTCTGGCTGAAGCTCACTCGACGAAGGACCTATGGTCTTGTAAACGGGTCAAAAGCGATCTTAACCATCTTCGCGTAGTAGTAATGAGCGATGGTATACTTGTTACACCTTACCCGCCGTGTAGATAATTTATGGGCGGGTGCGCGCAGTTAACATCTCCATTGGGACCTATAGCTAATGAAATGGTGTTTGAAGGTTATGTCGCACTTATCTTTGACTTTCCAGGCTCTGACGAAGGCGACGAGGCCGAAACGTAAGCCTAATAAAGCGTTTGAAATCATATTGCTAATCAGTTCTTCTCATCCCTAAAGCACCGACTAAGCCATGTCTTTAGCGGAGAAATCTGGATTAAGTTTAAGAAGGCGGCTTTTCGGCGTAAGTGTGACTTCCTGCAAACTCCATTTTTACAACGAGTCCGCAGACTTTCGCCACCAGTGTGACCTTCCGAAAACCATCCGTTTTTGTAGTGTAAAAAGATTGCCACGGTCAGGCGATTCCATTGAAAGGTAAGCCAATGAAGCCTATTCGCAACTTTGGGAAGATGAAGATGAACTATACAGTTCAGTGAGAACCGTTTTGTGTAGAATGGTTTTCTCCTTATCGAATGATGCGTCTTCTTGATCTTCGACGTTCTCTTTGGCATGCGCAGGTTACGCCCATGGCTCTCGAACACCGTAGGAACCCTAGTTCGTTACATGACCTTGGTACCATGTGGGAAACCATGTAAGCGAATTACGCAAGCAGATAGCGTAATAGGAACAAAAGAGTTCAATAGGGTCGATTCTTATCTCTTGTTGTAACGACTGCATGAGCGATGGCTTCGACAATTACACTCCATCAACACACCTCTAAGAAGTTCTTCCCAGAAAAAAGTGAAAATATGTGAGAAATTTGCAATTTTACACACATTACATACTTGCCACAGTTGATCTTTCGAAGAAAAAAGTGACCAATAAGCAGAAATTTTGAAAAAGCTAGCCAAGAAAATATGTGATCAAAATATTGCATATACAGGAAAACTGAAAACTGCAAGGTAAGAAGTTCAATGTAATGAAAGCGATGGCTTCAGCGTTCATAGACTAAACATTAAGTGACGTGTAACTCCGAGAAACAGTTCCTCACAAGGGGGTCTTTCAGGGCAAGGTGCGCTTTTTCAAAACGGTTTCTTGCATATTGTAGGGACGCATGTATGGACCACAAAACCATGTTTCGTTTTCGCTGAACGGTTTTAGTAGTACATCAAAAAAGTGGTGAAAATACTGTTGATGGTTCGATCCCCGCGGCGACTAAATTTTGCAATCAAGGTTGGCGGCCACTTGTTGGCTTCAAAATGGTCCTGACGATGAATATGACATCTGATTTTGATATTTAGCGATTTGGCACCAACCGTAGGCGCCAACCCAAATGCAAAATTTAGTCGCCACGGGGGATCGAACCATCAACAGTACCTTTGCTTCTTTTTTGGTACTGCTAAAACCGTTCAGCGAAAATGAAACATGGTTTTGCGTTCCCTACATGCGTCCCTACAATATGCAAGAACCGTTCTG